>JAGDYQ010000389.1:34020-76182 GCA_021962125.1 Bulinus truncatus
TATATATATATATATATATATATATATATATATATATATATAGTACATAAGATATCTGAAAAAGTATAGTCTTTCTGGTCCAGACTATTGATCTGTACCTCGCATCTCCCCAGGTACGGAAGCATCAATTGCCTTGTACAACTATCACCCAACTCTGCCCTGGTGTGCTACAAAGAGATTGAGTCAGCTAAAATTTTGGCATCTGCTGGAATCATTGGCTTTCGTCTGTGCCCTCTGATCTGCTCCTGGTTTTTCAAGAAAATGTACAAAGATAGGTACGACCTTACTTAGTACTCACACTGTCAAATTGACCCCCATGCTTCTCATTACAACATCCCTATCTCATGGGGACCATTTGATATCTTAACTGACCAGTGGTGGCATCAACAGCCTAAAACTATTCCTGATTGACACACAGCAAAGATTCGGAAAGTCCATAGCATACAATATACAATCAGAGGCGGATTGGGCCTTAGTTTCCAGCATGCAACAGGGGCCCGCTATATGATAAATGATTTGATTGTCTTAAGCTTGGAAAAGAAGGGGGGCAAAGTTAACCATTGCAAACTGGGCAAATTAATATAATGACCAGTCAACCACTGTATATAACGTTCGTTAATCAACTTGCTCTTTTATCACTTAAGGAAAACTGTCTTTCAACCAATCTATTCAACGGTTAGCGTTGTTGTTGTTTTATTTGAGGGGGGGGGGTTGGTAGGGTGGATGAGCTCTCTTTCAGACCCGGTTGTCCTTCCTCCATTTTCCCCTTTGATTAACCCACAAAAAAACTAAAATGACTATTGTATTTATTATTCCAAAAATAGGTTTGCAGCTGTCAAGAGTCATAAGAAGTTTTATCGTCCAACATCCGAAGAAGCTTTTATAAGTCATTTCCGTCAGCAACAGAAGATTATCACAACATGCTTCCGACTGCACGTGCCCAGTATGTTCTATGATCATACAACATACATACCTTGATAAATTGGGAATATAATGAGATCGTCATCATACAACATACATACCTTGATAAATTGGGAATATTATGAGATCGCCATCATACAACATACATCCCTTGATAAATTGGGAATAGAATGAGATTGTCATCATACAACATATATACCTTGATAAATTGGGAATATAATGAGATTGTCATCATACAACATACATACCTTGATAAATTGGTGATAGAATGAGATTGTCATCATACAATATACTTACATTGAGAAAATTCTACATTCTGGAATATGATGATATTGTCATTTAATAACATCTTACCTTGATAAAAAAATCTACATGTGAGAATATGAGATTGTCAGCATACTTACAATACAATAAGTACAGAAAATTAATACATTCCAGTTATAAAGCTGCCTAGTTGTGTTCTTTTTTTTTTATTTTGGTATTTTTTTTATCGCACTGGCTCCACGACCGTCATATGACGGACGATGTATTTTTTTTTTACCGCTTCCGTCAACAATTGCATAGCCGAGCAATTATACATTAAAATGAGAGGTTAGTTTGTGTGGCGCGCTAGTGATGTAGGTTGTACGCTTGGCTGAGACTCAGATTGGCTAGCTATGTGCGGGTTCGATTTCTGATAGAGACATACATTTTTTTGTTCAGATTTTATTTTTCAGGATCAGGGTTAGGGATAGGGGGTTAGGGATAGGGTTAGGGTGTGGAGCAATATCTATTGATGGTCATTTTTTAATAAATCATAAATTTTTTTTCCACATTTTTTTTTCAGGATTAGGGTTAGGGATAGGGTTAGGGATAGGATTAGGGTTAGGATTAGGGTTAGGGATAGGATTAGGGATAGGGTTAGGGATAGGGTTAGGGTGTGCAGCAATATCTATTTATGGTCCCCGAAAAAAAAATATCTTCGATTTTTAACAGTAAATGACGTCATCAACGTCTGCAGTAAATAAGAGTTCTCATTCATTCTGTTTACTCTTTAATTGTGTTAAAACGATCGCCATTTTGAGCACCATCATTGTGTAAGTAATAATATCATGATATAAACTGCATTTATAACTTTACATCATAAGAGTTCATTCTGTTGACGGAAGCGGTAAAAAAAAAATACATCGTCCGTCATATGACGGTCGTGGAGCCAGTGCGTTTTTTTATAAACCCTTTTATTTGGTATACATTAGTGAATGTAAATGTATGTAAGCCAGGCCACGTTGTAATTGAATGTATGGGGGGGGGGGGGGCGAAAACACTCCAACGACGGCCTTCCATAAAGGGGCCGTGAATTAATTAAGTTAAAAACAAAATGGGAAGGGGGGGTTATTAGGAAAATAGAATTGACAGTTGTAGACTTTAAGGGGGGGGGGGGGGTAGATTAACTGACGTCAGATGTATGAAAGTGGTGGCTAAGATGTCTGGATTTGTTCTTGAACTCCAAAAGCTGAACAGTGTCAAATGTAAATTGAAGATGATGTTTTAAGTTAAAGATAGGCAAATACCAGTATCAAGCTAGATGCTGAATATCACAATGACCAAAGTTGCCACACGTCAAATATTTCATTCTGGAATTTAATAATCTGACAGAAATAACATATCCGTGATAATTTTTTTCTTATACAAAAATAAAAGTTTAAAAAGAGAAAGAAAAAAAAAGAATTAAAAAATTCAATCATTCTTAGTAATGAGAAAGAAGAAATTTAGAGATAGTCTGTTAACTATTAATCAGATTTAAGAACTCAGTGTGGTATGAGATGCCAATAGTATGTAAGTTTTCATGAGACTATATATGTGAAAAAAAAATCATTAATAAGAAAGACTGTAATGAATGACGATTTCCATGAAATGCACCTCATAATATAGTTTATTTAGCAGTAAATTCCATGAAATGTATCTCATAATATATTTTATTTTGCAGTGAATTCCATGAAATGCACCTCATAATATAGATTATTTTGCAGTAAATTCCATGAAATGCACCTCATAATATAGATTATTTTGCAGTAAGCCTACTTCATAATCAGTTGAAAAATACCGGCATCAACATTTCTTATTCCTAAAATTTTCTTAATTTTACCGCTTAAAAAAATGAACACTGTAAAGTTCCATGCTTAAATATTATTTGGTCTAGTACTATAACATATTTATTGAACATAGCGAAACCACATGAATTCGGAACTGTCATTGTTGTTTGATATTGCTTGACTTTGTTGTATAATAAACATTGCCACCATTAAGGCAACCCATTTGATTTTGTTTGTATGTGTAACTAACCGTCACTAAATGTACTGTGTGTGAAGATGTATATATTTAAATAAAATTTAAATCTAAATAAAAGAACTAAAATAGGCTAAAGCACTAACAGATAAATAAAAGAATCAGAGACTAACATCATAAAGAATAAAACAAACTCGCAACAATTAGTACATCATAAGTCTTTTGACTTTTTAGAACACCTTAAAAAGTCTATTTTAGGATGCCAGTATCCATAAAACCACAGCGTACACATGAATGAAGCATGGCTTTTACGGATTAACCCAAAGATGATAATGTGTTCACAGTTTTAAATTATTAGTCATAATTTTTGTGATTCAAACATTGTATATTTTTTTAATTTATTAAGGGAGACACACTCAAAATAACAATTTTGAAAAATTCACAAAATATGAACGGAATCACTTACTGGGAATATAATGATATCACTATGAAGCCCGTTTTAGGCTGCTTACTCATTATTTTTACTGGTTAGACTTCTGACAAAATATTTAAAATACTTTTGAATAACTTAGGACTTATTAAGCCAACATATAATTTAGAGAAATGTAATTTTCGAACATTTTAAAATATCGAAAAAATAATTGTTTAACATGGAGGAAAACTTATAATTGATAGAAGGTACTTTAGAACCCGTAGTCTATGATTGAAACAGTTTCCCAACGCGCATGGACCATTTCCTACCTTAAACATATCGTGTGGGATTAAAATTTCTAATAAAAAAAAACAATAATATCTGGAGGGATTACTTTATGCAATTTTTGTCACAAATGAACAAAATATCATACCTCCGACATTTGACAATCATAGCTGCATATTTCTACTGACTAGACTAAAAAAACTAGACCAATTTTTTCGCAAAAGTTTAATGTGTTGGTCCATTTTACCTCACTTTCCCCTAACATTTAGAAATAAATGTTTCGACTGCCATGAAAACTATTTAATATTGTTTTAAAATAATATATAATAGCAAGAAATATTAAAAACTAATGATTTAAAACAATTTTTTGACATATTGTAACAGTTCTTCTTATCAGTCAAAAGTATTAATGTTGGCAGATAAAAAATTTTGCATGAGTACTAGAGGCACACAATTCCCCGGTGTTCACCATTGTATGACTTAGAGAGCAGCGCATAAACAAGAATTAAAAAAAAAACATTTTCTATTTGCTGGTTGAAGCTGTAATTACTTTGAAGACAAGAAAGTAACAGTATATTCATATTGAAAGCAGTCAAAAGAACTTATGATGGTTTGCAACAATTTTTTTTATACTTCCCTTATAACAGCGGTCCTCAATATTTTTAGCGACTGTACCCCAATGTGTGAAAGTATGTCCGCGGATACCTTACACACTCGCTAATAAAGGTAGTTTTATTTTTTTTAATGGAAGGTGCTTACTTTTTTAATGTGATACTAGGATACGGTGATTTGGTGGTGTGTCACGCAGTGAACTGACGACCTACTTCAAACTCATGGTTGTTATAAACGGAAGTTATGTAGCTGCGTACCCCAGCAAAGCCTTTCCCGTACCCTTGTGGTACGTGTAGCTAAGGTTGACAACCTCCGCCTTATAATGTCCTGACGCGTTAGTAGAGCTGTCATAGGAAAAAAACTGGGCTCTACATTTGTTTTTAGTTAAGTTACAATTAACGTCAATGATATTTTGGGTGATTTAACTAAGAACTGCAGTATTCTAATCTAGATTTATAAACACAAGTTATTCATGTTTCATTATATTGTGTAAATAGCTATACATTTAGTGTAAATAGCAAAAATCAGAAATGAATATCTATGTGGCGTCCCTTCTTCACTTGACCCCCTTAAGCACGTGCATATTTTACGAATAGGTTCATCCAACATTGAGGGTGTTGCCAGAGGATGCATGTGTTTATTTTACGAACATGTTCATCCAACATTGAGGGTGTTGCCAGAGGGTGCATGTGTTTATTTTACGAACATGTTCATCCAACATTGAGGGTGTTGCCAGAGGGTGCATGTGTTTATTTTACGAACATGTTCATCCAACATTGAGGATGTTGCCAGAGGGTGCATGTGTTTATTTTACGAACATGTTCATCCAACATTGAGGGTGTTGCCAGAGGGTGCATGTGTTTATAGCACGGCTCTGGTCTACACAATGTGTATGTATTACTTTGTGAATTATCACACCAAATACGTTGTGTGTGTATATGTATATACATTATATCACTAGGTGTGTACATAAAGTTTCAACTGCTGCACAACGTGCATATAAAACACTATATATAACAATGTGAATCTGTCTCACGAAAGACTTAATAAACAGAAAACACTAATAGCTAAGCTGAGGTAAATTAAATATTTAATTCAAAAAACTTTTTTTTTTCTGCGAGTTCATAAAGTGGCTCTAGGTACACAGCAGGAAACAACACTGTGTCATATAGTTGGTTTACTTCCATTTATCATACTCGTGTTCAATAAAACAGACAATAAATTCCAATACAAAAGAATATTACAGCCCCCTTCTCTTTTGTAGTACCGGTACGAGATTTTTCCCTAGTCCCCTTGTTAACTACCAAGTAATTTTTTTTTATCTGTTATTTCTACACGCAAGCATAGAACAGGATTTTTTTTAAAAAAAAAGACAATTGTCTATGATCAGTGTTGCATAAAGAAATGCCACACTATGTATGACATAAGAGTTCTAATTTATTTACTATCGTGAAGTCCGTAGGAGATTTTCGAATTGATGTGTCATCAGTGTATTCATGTTGATTAGCGTGTACCGGTTGGTGGATCTATCAATATACAAGTGAGTAGCGTGAATTATAAGTGTTAAGGTCTATTTACAACTGTTATCATTGTTGGTGCACGTTTTGTGTGTGTGTGTGTGTGTGGTTTCCTTCTGTACCACTGCCATGATATACAATGGCCATAAAGAAACCATGTACTTACCATGGGGAGTTGACGTCCTCCTTAAGATTCGGGCCCATTGCCTGCATCCCGTTCACCTGGCCTACAATTTCACGACAACCGCGTCACTTGGATGAGAACATCAGATATTGTTAACCTAAAAGTTTCTTAACATATTATGTCATTTAACTCCTGTCGTGGACAGGTAAAACAAAATCAACAACTGGAGTTTTATTTTTAGTATGATGTTTCGTATATACGTATTTAATCATAGTTTACTTACTAAATGTTAAGAAAATGATCTTACTTTATCAGTCTTTATTACTTAACTTCACATGAAAAATAAACGGGAACTTTAGTTGATAGTGAATTGTGGAGAGAATTATTTTTCGTCGAAATGAAATGGAGGCTATCCATAATGAAAGGTAAGGGGTGGGACGATATGCTGGTATTTTGAAAAAAAAAATTAACATGTATTTGAATAAAATTTTATGTGGTTGAATTGTTTGTCCACATTTTCTTTTTTTAAATGTAATATTACTGGTAGTCTTATACTCTGCAATACTTCAATAAACACTTCAATATTGCCATGCTGCAATGCTTCATACTACTATATTTTAATACCGCAATACTTCAACACTGCAATCATAAGATGTTCATGTCTTGATCCTACAGAACAGTCTTTATCAAACTTTTAATCCTACAGAACAGTGGATCTCAAACTTTTACGCTTCACGATCCATTATCAAAACTGGTTTACTTTCTGTAATGCCCATTTTTTTCCCGCTACAACCGAATGGGAAGTAGGCCATGGATGCATCACGGAAGACATAGGTAGGTGACTGGAATGCTTGGATTTGAAACCATAATCTATAGCATGCAGATTAGGCTTACAAACATCGTGCCGTTGACTAATTAAAAAAGAAACAGTAATTGTTTGGTTGTTTTTTTTTAAAATTGTGACACTCACGGTGTGAGCTAGACGGTCGTGGTGAAGTATAGTGAGCTAGACTGTCGTGATGAAGTATAGTGAGCTAGACGGCCTTGATGAAGTATAGTGAGCTAGACTGTCGTGATGAAGTATAGTGAGCTAGACGGCCTTGATGAAGTATAGTGAGACTGTCGGGATGAAGTATAGTGAGCTAGACTGTCGTGATGAAGTATAGTGAGCTAGACGGTCGTGGTAAAGTATAGTGAGCTAGACGGCCTTGATGAAGTATAGTGAGCTAGACGGTCATGATGTATATTGAGCCATACGGCCTTGATGAAGTATAGTGAGCTAGACGGTCATGATGAAGTATAGTGAGACTGTCGTGATGAAGTATAGTGAGCTAGACTTTCGTGATGAAGTATAGTGAGCTAGACTGTCGTGATGAAGTATAGTGAGCTAGACTGTCGTGATGAAGTATAGTGAGCTAGACGGTCGTGGTAAAGTTTAGTGAGCTAGACGGTCGTGGTGAGGTATAGTGAGCTAGACGATCGTGATGAAGTATAGTGAGCTAGACGGTCATGATGAAGTATAGTGAGCTAGACGGTCATGATGTATATTGAGCCAGACGGCCTTGATGAAGTATAGTGAGCTAGACGGTCATGATGAAGTATAGTGAGCTAGACGGTCATCATGAAGTATAATGAGCTAGACGGTCGTGATGAAGTATAGTGAGCTAGACGGTCATGATGAAGTATAGTGAGACTGTCGTGATGAAGTATAGTGAGCTAGACTTTCGTGATGAAGTATAGTGAGCTAGACTGTCGTGATGAAGTATAGTGAGCTAGACGGTCGTGGTAAAGTTTAGTGAGCTAGAGGGTCGTGGTGAAGTATAGTGAGCTAGACGGTCATGATGTATATTGAGCCAGACGGCCTTGATGAAGTATAGTGAGCTAGACGGTCATGATGAAGTATAGTGAGCTAGACGGTCATCATGAAGTATAATGAGCTAGACGGCCTTGATGAAGTATAGTGAGCTAGACGGTCATGATGTATATTGAGCCATACGGCCTTGATGAAGTATAGTGAGCTAGACGGTCATGATGAAGTATAGTGAGACTGTCGTGATGAAGTATAGTGAGCTAGACTTTCGTGATGAAGTATAGTGAGCTAGACTGTCGTGATGAAGTATAGTGAGCTAGACTGTCGTGATGAAGTATAGTGAGCTAGACGGTCGTGGTAAAGTTTAGTGAGCTAGACGGTCGTGGTGAGGTATAGTGAGCTAGACGATCGTGATGAAGTATAGTGAGCTAGACGGTCATGATGAAGTATAGTGAGCTAGACGGTCATGATGTATATTGAGCCAGACGGCCTTGATGAAGTATAGTGAGCTAGACGGTCATGATGAAGTATAGTGAGCTAGACGGTCATCATGAAGTATAATGAGCTAGACGGTCGTGATGAAGTATAGTGAGCTAGACGGTCATGATGAAGTATAGTGAGACTGTCGTGATGAAGTATAGTGAGCTAGACTTTCGTGATGAAGTATAGTGAGCTAGACTGTCGTGATGAAGTATAGTGAGCTAGACGGTCGTGGTAAAGTTTAGTGAGCTAGAGGGTCGTGGTGAAGTATAGTGAGCTAGACGATCGTGATGAAGTATAGTGAGCTAGACGGTCATGATGTATATTGAGCCAGACGGCCTTGATGAAGTATAGTGAGCTAGACGGTCATGATGAAGTATAGTGAGCTAGACGGTCATCATGAAGTATAATGAGCTAGACGGTCGTGATGAAGTATAGTGAGCTAGACGGTCGTGATGAAGTATAGTGAGCTAGACGGTCGTGATGAAGTATAGTGAGCTAGACGGTCGTGATGAAGTATAGTGAGCTAGACGGTCGTGGTGATGTACACGGGTTTAAATCTCTGTGACAACAGTTTCCTATGCCTCCATAATATCTTCATGACCACTGTAGCCTCAGTAATTTATTGCTGAGATATAGAGAGGTTATTTAAACATTTGTCCCCAAATGAGATTACAGGTTTAGATATAGAACAAAAAGATAAGACCCTCCCCCTACCCGCCAGTATTTATAGATTTCATAATGCGTGTTAAAAAAATAAGGAAACTCTTGTAACAATGTTTGCTGAAAGGAGGCGGGATTGTTTGTTTATATGCGCTTTAGTTAGTTGTTTTTTGTTTTGTTTTTATGCAGAGATTTATAGAGCTATTTGGAGGGCAGTAAGAAAGAAGCACATTCTGGATAACTCTCTTTAAAAAAAGATTTGATAGCAACTAAAACTAAAAGGGTGACTTCTGCCAGAGGTAGCCCTATGAAAAGAGTGCCTTCTGCCAGAGGTGGCCCTATGAAAAGGGTGCCTTCTGCCAGAGGTGGCACTATGAAAAGGGTGCCTTCTGCCAGAGGTGGCACTATGAAAAGGGTGCCTTCTGCCAGAGGTGGCACTATGAAAAGGGTGACTTCTGCCAGAGGTGGCCCTATGAAAAGGGTGACTTCTGCCAGAGGTGGCCCTATGAAAAGGGTGTGAAAACGTTGTTGTTAATTTTATCGCGGGTCACATTGGACTCGTAAATTTGACAGGAGCAGAAGTACAGGATCTTAAGCAATCAGATGTATTTTTTAATGAATTAATATGACTAATGTACTTAGAATTGAATGCAAGGGTTGTAGTTTGCCCGTCCCAGGTTCGCCTACCCATGAGAACGCCTTTGTAAGAACAATGAGGAAGAGGGAAGCAACTCATTACATGTATACTTAATTACACTTTACACTATGAGTGAATGAATGTATGACATGCATATCCAAGTTTTCAACTGGGCCAGTTTCATCTGATTTGCCCGATATTTTCGTTCCCTATATCTCCTAAATCTAATTGTATGGTATCAAAGAGTCCACAACAGTTAAGTCTAATATTGATATAAACAGGATTAAAATCTTTTTTTTTTTAAACTGCTGATAACTTTACCACTTCGACTGCTATTTCATGTAAACTGTCGATAAACAGCATTATGGGCTCGGGTTGAATTGTAAAATTAAACACTGTTTGTTTTGGTGTCACACAGAGAGTTGTCGCTGCAGATAGCTGCCAAATCTTCCAGTGGGCGTCCACACCCCAAACAAATATTGCCCGTAATCGGTTGTTGTTTTTTTTTCAGTTAAGATCCTAAAAATATATGAAAAAGTAAATGGGACTGGTTCTTCTACTTTGTTAAAAACTTATGTTCGTTTTTTTGTAACGTGTAAACCCATTTAAATCGTCCGTTAAGAGAAATATATGAGATCTTCAATCTCAACGATTTTCATTGTGGAAGTTTCTTCTGATATAATCAATTCAATGAAAGTAATTATGGAACATGTTTTTTTTTTAAAAAACAGTTAGACTTAAATTTTTTTTTTGTTTCAATTGTGAGATGCCTAAAAATATAAAGAGGCAAGTATATATTCTTAAATGTGTATAAGATAAGAAAATATCATAAATAATACTTTACAATTAGTTTTGTGTTATATTTAAAATGTAAGGACCTTGTTTTGGAGCGAGGGATCCCAAACACTTGTAAGGGGAAGGGGGTGGGCATGAGAAAGTACGGATGGTGGTGCTAACGCTTTCAAAATGTATTTTCATTTATTTAGTTGTTGCGAATTCGAATAAAAGGGGATCATAGCCGTGGTAGGGATGGAGCCGGCTCAGTGCTCAATTCGAGTGAAAGGGGGTCATAGCAGGGGTTTGATAGAGACAGCTCATTGCTTAAAATTTTCCGACTTCGTCGAACCGATTGTTAAAAAAAACCTATCCTAATATTATTAGACCTATACTTTTACCTCCGTTGTAGCTTCATAGAATCTGTGGTTATTTTTTTTTCTTGAATGCCACCACCGGTAAAGCTGCATGACTGTTGCATGAGGGTTCTGGGTTCAATCTTCTGTGAGACCCCCATGTAATTGTCCAGGTCATGGTTAAAGTTCCCTCAATTTATCCCGTGGCGCCTCCGTGGCCGTTGCTGCACTATCGTCTATGGTAAGGTTTAAAGAAATACACTGCGAAAACCGTGGTTTAAAGAATTTAAAAGATTAACATCTCATCGTTACACCGAGACACTGACTTCGCAGTTCAAAGCCATTTTATTGATTGGACTGGGGGGGGGTATTATATATATCAAGACAGTGTTTTATCAAGGACACCCAAAAAACAACAACTGTGAAGGAATGGGGGGGGGGATAAGTAGACTGGGTACAAAAATACCCATGGAACACTACCCTCCGACTGCCCCGCCACTGTCTCATTGGAACACTACCCTCCGACTGCCCCGCCACTGTCTCATTGGAACAATTCCCTCCAGCTGCCCCGCCACTGTCTCATTGGAACACTACCCTCCGGCTGCCCCGCCACTGTCTCATTGGAACAATTCCCTCCAGCTGCCCCGCCACTGTCTCATTGGAACACTACCCTCCGGCTGCCCCGCCACTGTCTCATTGGAACAATTCCCTCCAGCTGCCCCGCAACTGTCTCATTGGAACACTACCCTCCGGCTGCCCCGCCACTGTCTCATTGGAACACTACCCTCCGGCTGCCCCACCACTGTCTCATTGGTACATTGCCCTCCGGCTGCCCCGCCACTGTATCATTGGAACAATTCCCTCCAGCTGCCCCGCCACTGTCTCATTGGAACACTACCCTCCGGCTGCCCCGCCACTGTCTCATTGGAACACTACCCTCCGGCTGCCCCGCCACTGTCTCATTGGAACACTACCCTCCGGCTGCCCCGCCACTGTCTCATTGGAACACTACCCTCCGGCTGCCCCGCCACCGTGACAATGTAATTTAGTATGGGGACTTCGTGAAAACAATGTGCACGGGAAATAAGTAAATGGTCACGTGACTTTGACTAGCAAAACAGGTGGTGATTTTTCTTCGTTATATCGGCATTTGTTTTGACAGAACTAAGCACGGACCTCGCTACCAATCGAAATATCGAGGTGGTGGTGGTGGTGGAGGGGAGTAAGGGGAGGGAGTGGGGGGTGGAATCGGTGGTGTGAGGAAATTATGTCATACCAGATCAATGTACCAGGCGCTGCTGATTGACGTCTGTATTGAATGTGTCAGATTGAATTTTACCACGGTAGATATGAGCGATCTATTGTTATAAATCAATAGTTTTTACATTGCAGACTTACATAAAGGTAATGAAAATTAAGATATAGAAAAAAACAGACCAAGTTTAAGAATGTAATTTTACAGGCCTACTTTAGAAAAATCTCGAAATATGTTCAAATTAATTGATTTGCAAATCACTTTTTAGGAAAAATTTCTATTATTAAGGGATTTTTATAATGTAATATAAACAGTTCAATGGAGTTTTTTTTTAAATAATTTTTTTTTCTTTTTGTTTGAAAGATTGCAATGAATTAGTAGAACTGATTTTCACGGGAAAAAATTGTTTTGTTTTAGCAAAAGAACTTTATGAACAACTAAGTCTCTGTGAGTTTCTTTGAGTGACAATATTTAAAAAGATGGTGCTAACTTAGGACAGCACCGTTAGAGTCACATTAGATCGTTAGTATATATATATATATATATATATATGTGTGTGTGTGTGTGTGTGTGTGTTTGTGTTTGTGCGTGTGTGTGTGAGTGCGTGTGTGTGAGTGCGTGCGTGTGCGTGTGTGTCACTAGTCCCGTATTTATTACCCAGAAGAGAATTGAACTGAATGCGCTCAGCACGCACAAATTAAAATGCTTTAAACCACTGTTATTATTTTTTTCTGTCTCTATTATGTGGCTCACAATGTTCTTCGCCCGGGGCATCATTCACCGACCTTAATTCGCCTCTGAGATTATCACTGCCACTGAAGTGTTAATATTTTGAGACGATGGCGTAGGGGGTGAGAACAATGGTAGCCTACCTTAGCTAGGTCCCGAGGGTCTCCTTCCACACACAATGTTTGTTTGTATATGGCTCCTGAATATTTCATCCCTTGGTCTTGTAGCTAATGCGTAGACACCATTGTGGTATTTTTGCAGTTTCCAAATGACATCCTCCCACCAATACAATGGCTATGGAGGCACATCGGGGGGGGGGGGATATATGTAAATAGGATCGAAGCACTGTTGTAAACCCTTAACCTGTGCCCATCATAGATCCGTTGTTATAGGTAAAATATTAGGAAACCCCCAAAGACCCCGGTTACTGAAGGATCCCCGTCAAGTGTCAGTTCCCATTAAAGTTGATAATGAAGAGACCCCGACATGAACGTTGGTATATTTTCCTAAAATTACTATGAAAATCTTTGGCTCCCCAATGAATTAAAACGGTCCTGATCCAACAGTCTCACAACCAGAATGCCATTGGCTCACCTAAACCGTGACCAGTACATTGAAAATTTATTTAAACAAAACTGACCAAAACAAAACATACTTGTTATACATGTGTCATTAATGAACTTTTTTTATATTATTATTGCAGCCGTCTTCAATCAAATTCCTGTTAAAACACAAGACTTACAAACAAGAACAAGCATGGGTGCTTATATAACAGAAATTTCAAAACCAATAAAGGTATGAGCCCAAAATATAAATTCACTGTTATTTCTGTGAGTACGGAGGAGACCATCAAGAAATAAATTGGGTTCCTCTAGTACATCAAGAAATCTGCCAGTGTAATAGGAACCACAAATATAGGTTTGTCCGTCTGATGAATACAGTCAGTGATGTCATATAAATTGAAACTTGATGTGAGTGATGACAATTTAACTGCTCACGGCAGGAAGTCTACCCACACATAGACATCACATTGGGCTATTGAACCTGGCCAGCTGATATCGAAAGTTTCATGACAAAACATTTCTCTCTGTACGGAAGGGGGAACAACTGAAGCACCGGCACACAACTTGGAAAAAATCAATACCAATACAGATAAAGCAAATCGTGTGTAGAGAGAAATAAGTCAATGTGGAAATTTTTTTTTCTGAGTGTTGCAGTGAAGTTTTGTTATTTGTTGTTATTCTTTTCGGCTCTAGCTTATCATTATTCATTACAGCGTTTGAAACTAAAGGTATATAACAACAGGATGGGACTAAATTTGTGATTACAACCTGTTAGAAATACGCAGGTTAATTCAGGTCTCAAAAACAACGCCTTCTCCCCCTTTTTTAAAGGAAAAAAAACCGTTTCTACAAGGCGAAAAAAATTACTACAAAAAAAAAAGAAATTTTTCAATAATCAATATGTTGTCTGGTAGTAAAGAACCCAAGAGTTTACCAACCATTCTAATCAATCTGAAAACTATGACGTCTCATCCGGCCAATGACGGACAGCCATTGGGGAAGACGTCATTAGCGTCAATCGTCAAGCCAACCTATGACCCGAGGCTTCGCGGAAACAGAGTTCCAGGCTCCCACGTATCACTGCCAAGGGCGCGGACTTCATCAATCTCGAGCTTGGCCTCGTTAAAATTTAAAGTGAAAGGAGGAAATGAGCACACCAGATCAGCCTCACAGCTGAGTCGTTCATCTTCTCTGCTCAGCCTTGGGGCCGCGCCTCACACTCTGCGCGGGAAGAAAAAACGTGAGGCCGAGTACACCGCTCAGAAGGTGACCAGGCAGCGGCAGGAGATGGCCGAGTTCTACCGAGGCACGCCGCTCACCAACCAGCACGCCACTTCCAGCGAGATCATCCGCTACCTGTATGAGCTGTGGGGGCCTCAGCTCAGCCCCAGCTACCGGAAGGAAGTCCCCGTCACGACGAATTGCCGCCAAGATCTGCGCAACGTTCGGAAGATAGCCCAGGCGACTCCCAGGCGCGTGAGAAAGCTACACCGAGCCAAGCTGGTCATCGAGACCTGCAACCAGATGTCCAAGCCCAACGAGTTGGAAAGTCGGAGTTCGTCGGTAACATCTTTAATAGTGACCTGACTTTGAGGTACCCCGCAGTGCCTGAATATATACAGAATGTATTTGCGTGGTGGACTGATCCGTTAAATTTATTGGTGTGTGTTGTCTGTGACATTGACATTCAAATTGAAAAACAGTTTGTATAAGTTTTGTTACTCGGTGCAAAGTTCTAGAGAAAGTGAAGATCTCACAATTGTATTCTATAAAGATAAGAAAGAATAAAGTTATTCGGATGTTTGTTTTTAGTGAGGTTCATAGTGTACACGATGAGACGATGTATTTCAATAAAATGTATAACCCCCCCCCCCCCCAAAGTACTTGAAATCAAGAGGATTTCTGTCGCACTAACTCATTTTTGTATAATTGTCTGTAAGCCTATATTTAATGAACCTGCTGGTTTATCTATTGATGTATATAGACATACACAGATACTAATTGATCTGGTTCTGCTAAATAAATTTTAAACTACGTGTATTGGACTAGGACAAGAAACTACAAGAAAACTCAGTTCAAATGTAAGTTAAACTAACATTAAGATATTTCAATATCATCTATTTAGATCAGTATGTCGAGCACCCCCCTCCCCCTTTCCACTCGACCAATAGCAAAACAAGCGTCAGTGGCACCACTAGCGAGCTCTAAATGTGCCTCTCTATTCCCACAGAAACCTTAAACCGGCCCTGCTTGCGAAGTTAGTGCCGCCCAAGGTGGACCGTCCCCCCCCCCCGAACACCTTAGTAACGTCACTGCCATCGACAAGCCATTGTCCGATAACAAAAAACCCAAAGAAAAAATATTTTTAGTTAGTGTCCAGTTAACGATATTAAGTTGTGGATTTGAATCTTGCCAGATTAATTAGTTCATAAACTTGTTGCTTTCGCTAAGAAACATTTTCTTTTCCGTGTAAATGTTAAGAAAATGTTCACTTTTGTGCTGCAAGATTCAATTCTAGTAAACTTGATTTCTTATACTTTAATATTATTAGTTGAAGTAAAAACATTAGCTTGAATACCTAACGTGACACTTCATATAATAATATTCAAGTAACTTTGATAAATCATAAAAATGTGGTTAGTAAATTGTTAAATCTATTATGTTTATACAGGTATTATTATTCAATTACAACATGAAATATTTATTTAAGAAAATTTTTATTTCATTGTATTTTTCAACAAATATAATTATTTAGAGCTCATTGTAATCTTAAAAAAAGAACTCATTACAATTAAAAGATATTACTAAATATGCAATTAAAGTTATAACTAAATAATTCAGCCATTGGTCATTCACTTTAACACAGGGCCAGTGTGATAGGCCTAAGGCTTCCAAAAAGTTTACAGTTCATTGAATTCACCGTATTATATTTGATATATTTACACATTGTGTAGGCTCCCATACTCAACAGACAAAAACTATTTTTATTTGTGGGATGCACCACCTCCACCTGCTAAGGCCCTTTGTTTTTTTGTTATATCCTTGATTTTTATATTTTTTTATGATAGTATTTTTGTTTATACATTATCAAGTGGCAAGTATTTTGTTTGCAAATTATTTTTAATCATGTGGTCTTAATCCCCCTCCCCCAATTTATTTTTGCATATGTTTGTGATTATTAAACATTTAGATGTCTTAAAGTATGCCATGAAACATACATATAAATGAGTAGATCTATGACTCTCACAGAACAGGGATGGATGATTGTGAAGAAAGCGCTCGGCTGTTGACTGAGGGTCCCAGGTTCAATCTCTGGTGAGGACCAATCGACAGTCCCATTAAAGGATCTCAGAGATTTCATCTCATCCTTTCAAGGACTTCACACACTAGTCTCATAGAGGGGACAAATGGTCGTGCAGAAAAGTGCTCAACTGTTGACCTGAGAGTTCTGGGTCCAATCTTTCTTGAGAACCAAAGGAATTTTTCAGGTCATGGTTGAAGTTCACTCCATGTATCCAGAGGTGCCTCTGTGGTCATTGAACTATCAGGGGGAGGGGTGAAAGAAGGGCACTGCATAAGCTGCCCCATATTGGTTTAAAAGATCTAAGAGATAACTCATCTTTACAGGGACTTCACTGACAACTCTGACAGGGTAACGTGACACAGTTAGACTTTCTAGATACAACAATAGTTTATTATTTTTTATTTAATGTAACATAAGTTGTATTGATTAATGAATTGTACTTTGGTGCCATTTTAGTGTAATAAAATTATGAAAAGAAAATTATCTTGATTTCTCATAAGCTTTTTTTTTATAGCATTAGTAAAATCAATACTATATTACCTATTAGAAAAAAACATTATCAAGGCAAATCAACATAGTTAGACAAAGTAAAAAGCAAAACATTAAAGTAAATGATTGATCAATATTTAATACATTCAATAAAACTGAACTGAGGTTGGGGCATTGGAAATGTAAATTAAAGTATACTATAACATATTAACATAATGCATAATAAATACATAAATTTTTTTAAGTTCATCATTAGGAACAATGTATGTCCATCAAACATTTCAAAAGCACTAGCTATTCTTTTTAGAGGTAAACATTTTTATCCCATTTTGTGTGGAGGCTCTAGCAAACTTTGTCAACAATGCTCCAACATCTGTTTTGTCATCTGTTAAATCTCTAGAGAACAACATAGAAATAGATTGGAATTATAGTAGAGAAATGTGCATTTCTATTAGCCTTTACATGAAAAGACTGTGAAGACTCAGTTCACTAACACCTTGGACCAAGAGCAATTCAGCTCAGGAACACTAAACCCATGCTGGTAAAAATATCCACCCTTGCAGTTTTGAATTTACAAAATGATAAATTTTTTTTTTTTTGTCGAAACATTTTAATTCATTGACTGAGTCTTGGAACAGAATGATTTTAGTAAACAGAGTTCCACTGTATACATCACATAAATAAATTTTAAAAAATCTCATAAATTAACGCATTAACAAAGTCAAAAAAAAATAATTTTAAATGTCAAATAGATCAACTGTTTTTAAATAAATCTTGATATATTTTATTGATCAATTAATAACTCGCCTAAATAATTATTTCACTTTAAACAAATTTAGTGGGCCTTTGTAAGTGAAAAAATGTACTATTACATATGTATATAGACCTAAACTTTGCTCTGCTCTGTGCTGCAGGACATCATCACAGGCAATGTCTTTCAGTTTGGTTATATCTTGCTGACACTCATCATGTCTATGTTGTTAGAATTATGTAGGTTACACCACCAATGGATAGGGTTGTGAAGTGGTTATGAAGTGTTTCCTGCATGGTCTCCTAAAACAAGCTGATGTGCACAGGCAAACAAAGAAATCCCTGTTTGATAAATTCTGTTGAGCAGATGAACATCTGCCCCTCCCACAAGTATATACCTGCCTTAATTATCTATATAATTATAAAACACATTATTGAACTTAATGCTTAAAACAAGTATTAACTGTCTTATTTTGTGTTGTTTTCTTGTTTTCAAAACCCCAGTGTAATTTGACATTAAATAAGCATATAGTCTTAGGTGAACTTTGTCAATGATTAGTTTACTAAGAAAGATTTCATTATTCTCTTAATTATGTAATAAACTGATATACCTAACATAAGGTGTGATTTCATCCAAAGTCCATTTGTCCTTTTCTTCAAATAAAGCATGAAATCTGAAACAGAAAATACATGTAGTTATTCAAAAGTTGCTTATTGCATTCATTTTTCAATCCTTTCATCGAAACTATCATTATTAAACAATTTACTAGGAATTGTTGATATTATTTTATTAATTCATCATTAATATAAGTCTTATTTTCCTTGCATTTCTGCCTTTTCAATCAACTCCAAATTATAAACAAATTCTTTCTTGCAATTTACATGCGGTGTAGAGCGCTCGACTGTCGACCGGAGGGTCCCGGGTTCGAATCTCATTAAGAACCTTGGGATTTTTTCAGGTCCTGGTGATAGTCCCCAAATCCACCCAACTTTAAATGGGTACCTGACATGAAAGTTGGGGAAGTAAAGGCGGCTGGGGCGTTGTGCTAACCACACAATCCCTTCATATGCCGAGGTTATAGAAACAGATGAATTCTACACTTCATCTGCCCCGATGGCCCGTTAGGGTTAAGGGAACTTTACTTACTACTTTACTTACTAATTTACATGCAATATCAACAATGTACTGTGTAATAATATTTTATTATTATTCATTTGCGTTGATATTTTACATTGAATTATCATATAACAGCCTACTAATTTTGTTTAAATTTCATTTTAGTTATCATCAGTTTGCCATTTTAGTTTATTAGGAATGATAATGAAACTGAAGAGAGTTTGGTTTGTTTTTTTGCAAAACACTTTTGACAAATCCACTAGGTGACAAATTAAAAATACACCTGTGCATTCAGTAAATTCAAATAAAAAGATTTACTGAATCATTAAAATACAAAACCTGAAAGCTTGTTAACCATTTATCATTATTGAAAATGTTATTCATATTAAATAACAATTTATGTTACTCTGTTACTGTTTACAATGCTGACATGGTAGTCGGCTGGCCTAAGCTAAGTCACCTAAGTCTAAGATTAAAGAAAAAATCAAAATTCGTATTTTAAATTAATAACTTCGATAAATTTTTTTTTAAAAAAGTATGTACAAATTGTGCTGAACTTGTCTAATATGCGTATAATTAACTGTCACAAGGGAACTACTTGAAAGTCGAATTTTGAGATAAACACAGAATATAAATATTTAGGAAAGCACAATATTAACAAACATTTTTTAACAAAAACAACTTTAATCGGTAAATTTTATGTAGCTTATTCTAATAATTATGAATTATCATTTTTTTTTATTTATATAATAAACAAATCAAAATGTAACCTCTCCTGAACATCTTCTGATAAGTCATCTACACTGTAATACCAAATGACATTTGGGTAAGATTCTCTGTCTATCAAAGCCATTCCCTTAAAAGAAAGAAAACAGTAAACTAGTATTAGTGTCATAATTCAATGTTGAATAAAATTGTTAGAATAAGCCTTTTATTGCATTTGGGTTAATAACATTCTATCACAAATATGTAACAGAATAAATGTATGAACCTTGAGGTAATGTTAGTTTAGTTCATCAAGTACAACCAGTCACTTGATGGTAGTATAGGTGCAGAGAAGGTTTAAATATCACTAAATAAACAACTAAAATTTCTTTTCTAGAGTAAAATGATAACTAATGTAAAGGATCAAAAGGCTTTTAAAAAAAAATTACTACTTGCATAACCGAATATGTTAGTCTCAGCATTCACTCCATACCTCTATCTGTGACAAAGATGTTTTCATGCCATGAGGCACACTCTCTTGCCAAGCTCTCAAAAAATCACTTAAATTAAACTGAAAAAAAAAAAAGATTAAAATTATTATATTGATTATTAAAATTATTATATTTTGTTTTCTTAATACTTAAGTGACACCAATATATGTTTCAAAATTACACTGTCCTTACTTTCCCTGAGTGATGTAAGCAAATCTCAGCAAAATGTCTACAAATCTTGTCTTCACATAAATATACAATATTTCCTGCATATAATAAAAATATATATTAGATGACAAAACTTTTTTTTTCTTTCAAAATATTGTGTATTTCACTGTATTAAAAAATATATGTACGTGAGCTATCTGTTTCCATACAGTCCTCTTCAGTTTTAGAGTAGCTTTTTATCATATGCTCTACAACTTCCCTGAAAAGAAAAATATGTCATTCAGTAAATATGAATTTACATTTCCCTGTTTATTATATATAAAACTTGCAACAATTAATTTAGTATACCTCCATTAAGCTCAAATTGTTTTTGAAGTCCATTTATTTAGTAACAAATAATTAAAAGGGAAGCAACCATTTAAACTTATGCGTTCATAAGCTTTTGAGATCCCAAAATTGCATGAGATGTCAACTATTGATTATTTCCAATTATGAACAAACAACAAAAGAATGATCATTGATACCAAAAACTAAAGTTAAAAAAAATGTATTTTCATTTGTTAATGTCTGCCAGTTTTAAGAGAAAAAGATCTACCAAAGTGTGAAAAAGAACAAAATGTAAAAAAAAATAATGAACAAGAAATACCTTGGAAATAGTTCTGATAAAACTTGACAACATTCCTCAACATTTAATCCTTCAGAAAACCAATTTCTTTCTTCACATAATTGAACTATATGGTATAAAACTGTTGATGAATATTCCAGATCCAAAAGGCGCCAGAAACCTAATGACGAAAACTGTTTTTTAGCACAAAAGATTGTATATAATATTATTTTTGCAAAGGAAAATCTTAAGGAGAAAAATTTATTTTACAATTTCAAAACCTGAACCTAAAGAAAAAAAATCACCTTGGATTTCACAAACATTCATTTTTGCCAATCCAATTTTAATTTCTTCATTACTAGCCTGTACAAGAGACTGGAGTTCTTCAAATGTATACTAAATATAGAGTAGAAATATTTACATGATAAAAAAACTATTTAATGCACCTTGCAACTTGATAGATTTCTTTTCCATTTCTTTAATTATAAATAATCATAAATAAAAAAAAGTAGTTGTACATTTTTATTTGTATCATTCTCATCTCCTTCACATTCTCTCCCCCTGTATGGATTTTCTAGAAGTAATGTACGCAGTTTTCGTAGCTTAGGTTTGATTTGGCGTAATTCAAAATAATTGTGAATAACAGCTGTCACCTTATAAATGCAAACAGGAAATAAAAATTAGATATGAGTTAATACTTTGTTAAGGTGAAATGCATATTTTGAAAGAATACAACTCAACTAATCTGAGATCATTTTACTAAATATGTATATAAAGCTATATCTATTTCAGCATTTCTCAATTAGAAAAGGTAATTTTAAATTCCAAAACATTTTTGTTACAGTATTTGCAAATTACAATGATTGTTATGTAGACCAAGAATTGCTATGTCAGTAAAGATAAAACATAAAAATGTTGAAATTTCTTGCACTTACATTTTTAAAAAACATTCTTTTAATAAAACAGAATGAGAGCTGATACTACATCAGTATCGTAATGATAGCACAGCATAAGAAAAAAGTATCTGTATTATTCTTTACCTCCCTTCTTAAAATTTCATTTTCTGTGTCTCCTGGTGAGTCAGGTCCAAAAGTTAAGTTTGGTAACATGAGCATAGAATTTGAAGTTTCAGCTTCTTTTAATTCATAGGTCACATTCTCTGTAACTAATATTGCACTCTCGTTGGGATCTCCTCTGATTTCAATCCTAAAATTGTTTTTTTTTCATAACATGATACAGAACATTTACCAAATACATGTAATATAATCAATAAAAAGTACATCTACTATGTAAAAAGTCTAATTACAATTCCTATCTGTGTGTGCAGCAAAGCTAAAAATAGCTCATTAGTTTTTAAAGAAAATTCCCAATGACAAAAAAATTTTATTGAATGTTGGTGCGAAAATTAATTAGTGAATGCACAGGTTTCTAGATTTGAAGTTGATGGATTTGAGTGTAAATTGTACTAATATATTTATAATATATATATATGTGTTTTTAACTTTTATTTTGTGTCTTTTTCAAAGGTTGGATTATTAGAGATTTCAATTCAACTAACTATCTACATTCTTGATTTCTTTCTTTAGAACTATTTTGTTACTGTTGCCTATAGTGTGAGTGTAACATAAACAGAACAATATTGTTCTTCTTAATTGTTCTAGAAAGTTTAGATATCTCTGTATGAAATTCTAATGCTGAAGTAGAAAAAAAACCTCAAACATACAGAGAGAATCATGGTGATTTCTCATTTTAAACTAAAACACTAGTTCTAGGTAGAATAGTCACAAGTGTGATGTTTCCTATTATCAGGGTTAGTTAAAAACTGTAGTCTGCAGAGGGTAATTTAAAATATTAATTTACCTACCATGTTTTAATCATTTAAAATGTATCTTATATCGTAGCTTTTTTAAATTTAATGAAGGCTATAAACTCATAATGGGTTTATGCAGTGTAGAGTACCAGACTATCAACCTGAGAGTTATTGTTTCAAACCCTACAGCTTGCTTGATTCACCAGATTATTTGTTGATATGTTCCCTAGAAAATCCTATGCTGTGTTAGGTGAAACAATTATTTCTAATAAAAAAAATAATAAACATCTACATGTACAAAGCGAAATAATACAAAACTATTGCTTTTACTTCAAACGAAATATTTTTTTTTTTCATCACCGCTCAGTACTAATAAGGATAGGGCATTTTTTAAAATCAAATATTAGCATCATTATCTACTCACATTTCGTCTTTCAAATATGTTTGCTTTATTTAGTTTTCTGTGTTTTACAAGGTCTATGTTAATCTCATTGTATGGACTATTCTATTTTGAAAAACACTTTTTAATTGTTTTACTTTTTTCAGCACTGAGGTCTTTTATCATTAATACAAGTATTAAAATAGAAAGACAAAAATTATACTCTCAGTGAACTAAGCAATTTAAAACAAGATATCAAATGCATGGATATTCCCAATGGTAGACTTATTCTTAGAAACCAAACTAACTTTGCCTACTTCTTGCATTTTACATAATTTTAAGTGTGTTTTGTTTTCATTTTTTCATTTCCATGTCAGAACGTGGAAGTGGTGCAAAAGGGATAGCAGCAATATCCCAAACAACTTAAATTGTAACCCTGTTGGAAGAGGGAATATTTTTTTAATATGATGACATACTTTTTCTTTAATCTCAATGTGACGGGAGTTAGAAATACTACATTATCTAGGACTGAGAATTGTTTATTAATTTCTCTTAGCCAAACGTAACTTTAATAATATTAACAAGAATTAGTTTTTTTTTTTCACAATTACACAATTTTAATTTTAAAGAGTTTTTTTTAAGGTAAATATGTAAATTTCATATACAAACTTTTTTCCTTTCTGTAGTGCTTCCAAGACAGGCTCATCTAACTCCAATAACTTAAAACTATCATTTTCAAGCTGACTAGAAAAATATAGACATTGAACACAAGGCTTGAGATCACTTGATTCAAGCTTAGCTAGCTCAAGAACACATCTGATGTCTGATAAACTCCTGAAATGAAAATTTGAAAAATGATTGTACTCCTTATAATAAAAAATGAAATGCTAGTTTAGTTCTTTATCCTATTTGACACTTGTAACACCTACTAAGAAAATTCTGCATTGTCATGATAAGCAGAAAAGATAAGTTAGTTTTAATCTGATCAGTTGTGACTTTCTAGGGCTTAAAAAGATTTTCGGATCTTGAAACAAAATATCAAACAAATTAAAAATCATTTATTCAATCACTGTATTCATTTCAAATTAAATTAATAAAAATAATTTATTCATTAAATTATTCAAATATATATGCAAAAACGTATTTATTATTTTTAAAATTTGTTGAAACTTCAAATGTGGTTTGATGTGCTCTGTAATCCAATATCATTTAGTCCAGTTAGAGATGCTATATTACTAAGTGTCAAAATATCTAATGTCATAAAGAGAAAATGTTTCAGGGAAATATTTTATATCAATATATACAATATTCAGTGATGTGTAAAAAAAAGTCTAACTTAGTTGAAAAATCAAAGTATAACCCTGTGGTTATGTGCGCTATATGAACTTTAAGGGCTTTAGCAATGTATCAACTTGATACCGGAAATAAGATTGATTAATTAAACTTACATTTGCACACACACACACAAAAATAATTTAATAAATCTTATATTCAAATTTTCATTTTTAGAAAATATTAATAGATTTTCAGTAATTTTCAACCTTATCCAAGGAGTGCATAATATAAGAATTTTCTTTACATCCATAATGGCATGTATAGAGACATATAAAACAAAATGATCAGCAAAAAATAAGCAGATGACTGCACTCTGAATATGTTTTACTCAGAACTGTTTAAACACACTACACAATTTGGTGAACGAAGTGGCTACGCTTACGTCAAGCGCCTTCTATTATTATATCTATTGACGTAAGCCGGAAAAAAAAATACGAATTACGTCATGATGTTACCGCTGCCACTGCGTAAACAAAAAGGATTAGGGGTTAGGGTTAGGGATAAGGTTAGGGTTAGGGACAGTGTTAGGGTGTGGAGAAATATCTATTGACGTAAGCCGGAAAAAAAATTACGAATTACGTCTTGACGTAAGCGTAGCCTGTCCGTTTGGTGAAATGAAAATTGTGAAGCTACTGAAAATTAAGAGTTTAGAGGTCTCTGTTGTCAATCATTAAAGCCCAAAAAGCAAAAATGAGAGGTGAGTATTAATTAAATCAACTGCATCTTTTGGAGGATGGATACATGGTATCATAATTATGATTTAAAGACGGAAAAATACTCGTAACCATGGCATGGGCATGGCATGATAAGACTGGTTAGTACATATTAAAATGTGTAGTATTTCTCTTAGCGAACAGAAGTTTTCGGTATTTAACAGCTAAAACAATGGCTATCTTTGTATCGATTCAAAATAGTGTAGTATTATAACAACCTGTCTGTGTGAGTTTTCATGGTTTCAGATGACATTTTTACTTTACTGCTCATTGTTTACAAACATATCCCGCCGTGTTTTAACCGGAAAAGCTGAAATATTTTCGAATTATTTCGCACATTCTATTTTTATTTTATCATTAAAAAAGGAAGGTATTATTTACATTTAATAGGGGCATATTGTTATACCGATTTAACCGATATTTACATATAAATCTGAAAAATATAATCCAGCTCTAAATAGCCTTAAAATGTGGTTATGAATTCAAAGATGGATTAATGGGTGGGCTCGCCGGGCGCATACTCTGGGCCCAGTGCTCGATTTAAGAAAAAAAAAAAAACCAGTGTCGGGGATGAAAAAAAATGTTTGCAGAGCCGGGGATAAATGTCTATGATTTCATCTCCGGCAGGGATATACAGTGGGTATTCGATTAACGAACTGTTCGGACAGCGAACAAATCGGACAACGAACACTTTCAGGAAAGATTTTTGTGTTCGGACAACGAACAAAATTCGGATAACGAACAAAAACTAATTCTAACGAAAACTTCTCGGCTCCCGAAACACCCGACATCAGTCCTCAATTTGTCCTGAAAATAGATGCGCTGACACGTCATCATTCATACTACGTAGCAGTGAGGCAGCACCATACGACGCGTAGGGTAGTGTGCGACGACACATCGTCAATAGTGTACATACATGTGTGGTTGGTTTATGTCCTTGTGGTTTTCGTATGTGCTTCTCTAAACGTCTTATAAAAAACCCCTGAAAATTTGAAAATATTATGGGACCTGAAAAGAGTGGAGTGTCAAGAACTGTGCTCACCATAAAAACCAAGCAAGAGATTATAACTAAAGTAGAGAGTGGACAAATAATGACTAATGTTACCAAGCAGTATGGTTTGAACAGGTCTACTGTAGGCACAATCCTAGCTAAAAAAGATATCATCAAGAAGACTCAAGCCGCTAAAGGAGTAACGAAAATTACATCTGAGAAGCAAAAAAAAAGTGCCATCCATGATAAAATGGAGAGTTTGCTTTTAGTTTGGATAAATGAACGTGAGGTGAAAAGAGATGTAACTAGAATGGCCATCATTCAAGAGAAGGCCGGAGAAATTTTTGAGACATTGAAAGAATAAACTCTAGGCTCGTCCTCCGAAAATCTAGAATTCAAGGCTACCACTGGCTGGTTTACAAAATTTAAAAGGAAACCTGGCATTAAACAAGCTGATGTCAATAGGGTTGCTGATCTCCACAACGACATTGCTATCAATCATTTCCTGAAAGTCCTGAAGGAGAGAGAAAAACAACCGACATTGGGCATGTTCTTTAACGCCCAAAGAAAAGAAAAAGAAATGATTAATAAGCAAGACTATATGTATGTATCATATATGTAATAAATAAACTTACTAAGACATTATTCTTGTACATGACATTTTTTAAAATTTAATTTTTAGGATATCCAGAACGAATTAATCGAATTTCCATTAACATATATGGTAAATCGATGATCGGTTAACGAACGATTCGGATAGCGAACATAATAGTGGAACGGATTAAGTTCGTTAACCGAATACCCACTGTATTAGCTAAAGCAGAGTCGGGGTTGACAGTTCTCAGTGCCGGGGATATCCCCGGTCTGGGTATGGGCCCCGATTTTGTAAGGTACTCCTCAAAACATCATCCTGTCTTTACACCTTTTTTAGAGCATTTTCGAAAAAAAAAATGCTATATTGTCCCCGTTTTGTCTGTCCGTCCGTGTACACCCTAGATCTCAACAACCATAAGTCCTAGACCCATGATGTATATATCATTTTGTAGGTCTTGGCCTGCCAAGAAATGACTTTTTTTCATTTCGCGATCTGACCTCTCAGGGCCGTAAAAGGGGCCTTAGTACCGTTTTTTACTATATAAGCTATATTAATACAGGAGCGCTATATCTCAGCAACTAGAAGTCCTAGACCCATGATGTATATATCATTTTGTAGGTCTTGGCCTGCCATGTGTACATCAAAAGTTTATTTCGCGATAGGACCTCTGAGGCCCGGGCTTCAGGGCTCCTAAGGGGCTTATATATTATATATACACCTTGTACGTGTGGAGTTGCTGATCTCCCATCGGGCGCCTCCCCAGGTGGCGGATAGGGGAACGCTCGTCAGATATGACGAGTACCGGGGAAATAAAATACCCGGGGCGGACCAAAACCAGCAGCTGCAGCCTTGCAACAAGTGGAAGGACCAACAAAGGCTAGGGAACCTCACCCGAACAAAGAGGCAGCTACCCAGAGCGCTGTAAGGGGCAATCCCCCAGAAGGTTGTGCGCAGGGCTAACAACCCTGCCACACTAAAAACATTGTTACGAAAGCCAATACACTATTGCTTAACAAACGGACTGATCTTAATGGTTTACGACCCAGGCCTAAACACGGACATGATTTATGGATTGCGACTTGGAATGTACTAAGTCTCTATAGAGCCGGAGCACTTGCTTGCCTCGTGGGAGAACTAACTAAGTATAGAATCACAATAGCTGCCCTACAAAAAATTAGGTGGAAAAACTCAGACACCCTAAAAACAAAAGATTATACAATTTTCTATAGCAACAAAGAGAAGAATACGCTTGGAACCGGATTTGCAGTCAGCCATAAGATAAAAGATAAGGTGATAGGCTTTAGACCTGTAAATGAAAGACTCTGCTCCATACGAATAAGAGGCAAGATGTTTAACATAACTTTTATTAATGCACATGCCCCGACAGAAGATTCAGAGGAATGTGACAAAGACAGCTTTTATGAAAGCCTAGAAAAACTATACGATCACGCTCCACGACATGATGTGAAAATAGTACTAGGGGACTTCAATGCAAAAATCGGGAAAGAAAAAGCATATAGACCAACCATTGGCAAGGAAAGTCTGCATGAACAAAGCAATAACAATGGAACCAGACTAATCGATTTTGCCACAGGAAAAGGAATGAGTATAAGCAGCACAAAATTCCCCCACAAAAACATCCACAAAATTACATGGACATCACCGGATGGCAGTACTAAAAACCAAATTGATCATGTGCTAATAGATAAGAGACATGGGTCAGATATTTTAGACGTTAGAAGCTGTAGAGGAGCAGATGCTGATTCAGATCATATGCTAGTTAAAATCAAATACAAACAAAGAATATCTACACTATACAACAAACAAAATAAGAGGCAGAAGTGCTATGACAGCCAAAAACTAATGAAAGATCCAATAGTCACAGACAAATTTAAAACCCAACTAAAGCAAAAACTTATAAATGGAAGGACAGAAAACGAGGATATGGACAATGATATAAACAAACACTGGGAAATAATTAAAAATGCAGTAAAGAGCACAACTGAAGAAATAATAGGATACAAACCAAGCTATAAAAGAGCAGGGTGGTTCGACGATGAGTGCAGACAAATCCTAGATGACAGGAACAAAGCAAGAATGACTATGATGCAAAGAGAAACAAGAAATACCGGACAACTATACAAAGAAGCTAGAAAGAAAGCCACTAAATTGTGTAGAAAGAAAAAAAGGGAGTGGGAAAAAACCAAACTATTAGAGATAGAAGAGCTATCAAGAAACAAAGATGTGAGAGGTATGTACATGAAAATAAAGGATGAAAAAAATGGCTTCCAAGCAAGACCTCACATGTGCGAAAATAAACAAGGTGAGCTAATAACAGAAAACAACAGAGTACTCGAAAGATGGGCAGAATACTTTGAGGAATTACTCAACAAACCAAGTATATCAGAGAAGAACACACAACAGTATAACCTGCCCTATGGTGGACCTGACCCTCTGGTAAACACACCAACTCTAGAGGAAACACTAAAAGGTATAATGGCACTCAAAAACCATAAAGCCCCAGGAGACGACCTGATTACAGCAGAGCTAATTAAATATGGTGGAAAAGAACTACACATAGAGATACATAAGCTAATAGAAAAAATATGGCTAGAAGAAAAAATGCCTATAGACTGGGAAACGGCAGTAGTGACACCAATACACAAGAAAGGATCTAAGCTTAACTGTGCAAACTATAGAGGAATCTCCCTTCTGAATGTTACTTATAAAGTTATGTCCAAATTAATAGCAAGTAGGCTACAATATTATACAGAAAATATACTAGGTGACTACCAATGTGGATTCAGACCTAACAGATCAACAAATGACCAGATCTTTACCATCCGATGCATTCTTGAAAAATGCTATGAATATGATATACCAGTGCATCAGCTTTACATCGACTACAAAATGGCATATGATAGTATAAACAGAAACTATCTTTATGAAACATTGGAGTTCTTTGGGATACCTAACAAGCTAACTAGGCTAATACACATGACCTTAAATAGATCTAAAAGTAAAATCAAAGTCCAAGGAGAATACTCACGAGAATTCTCCACACAACAAGGTCTCCGACAAGGAGACACACTATCATGCTTGCTATTTAACCTAGTATTAGAGAGAGTCATAAGAAACATCAAAATAGACACTAAAGGAACAATAAAGGAATATTTCAATAGAGACAATTACAGCACACAAACCAGTGGAACTCTTTATAGCCAACCTGTACAGTACCTGGCCTATGCCGATGATATAGCCCTACTAGGAAAAAACAGTAATGCCATCCAACAAGCCCTCACAGAGCTGGAAGATGCCGCCAAGTTGGCAGGACTCGAAATCAATGATCTCAAAACAAAATACATGGTAATGAGAAGGGCCGATACAAAGGAAGAAGATAAGGAAGACCTCAAAACCAAAAACCACACTTTTGAAAAGGTTGAGAACTTTAAATATCTAGGATCAAACCTTAATGAGATCAACGAGTTACTGCCTGAAATAAAAGAAAGGATAACTGCAGGAAACCGTACCTACTACAGTCTCCAAAATGTATTCCGTAGCAAAAATATCTCAAAGAGAGCGAAGAAAGTAATCTATAAAACCATAATAAGGCCAGTGGTCATGTACAGCAGCGAAACATGGACTACAACAAAAACTATTGAGAATATGCTAAATACCTGGGAGAGAAAAGTGCTGCGGAGAATACATGGAGCTGTGAAAGACAAAGATGGCTGGAGAGTAAGAACAAACGAAGAAATTTATGAACTGTATGAAGATCCTCCAATAGTGACAGAAATAAAGAAGGGCAGACTGAGATGGGCAGGCCATGTAGAGAGAATGACCAAGGATCGAGCAGCTAGGATAGCATACCATCAGAACCCAAGAGGGAAGAGACCTAGAGGCAGGCCAAGACAGAGATGGCTCGAAACAGTAGAGGCGGACCTACAAAAGCTGGGAGTACGGGCATGGCGGAGGAAAGCCAGGGACAGACCCGAATGGAAGGCAGTAGTGGAGCAGGCCAAAGCTCTTCATGAGCTGTAGTGCCACGGATGATGATGATGATGTACGTTCAATAACCCGTTCATTTGGTGCGAAATACTGCAGCACGTAGTTTCACCAAGATTTATTAAGAAACTCATCAAATGAAATAGTAAGCTTGTGTTCTGAGTTTAATTGAAAGTATCAGAGCTATGCAACAATTGACGGAGTTTTCGGACGATTAAATGACTATAATTTAGAATGTTTTCAATTATGAGTCCTATTTCAGTAACCACAAACCACTTGTAGTTAGATTTAAGAGACAATAATTTTTTTTCAAATATAAAGAAACGTCTTTATAATTATTTTTTTTACAGATATATGCATTACACAATTGAATTTATAAACATTTCCAAAATTTACAAATATTTACTGAAAGCTAACAAACGTACTGATACATAACACGAAAATGCGCTAACACGTCCTGTGTCCAGAATGGAACAGGCTTAATTGCTTGTTTTTATTATTTATACTGTCCCTCTTTTTAATAGATGCCAAAAAGTTGTTCCTTCGTCCGGGGCCTTAACCGAACTAGATCCGCCACTTAATTATCATAATAGGCCTATTTTTATCAACAGGGCAACCTACTACATATTTTTTTTTTAGATCCAACAGAATATTTCAGTCCATAACCAGCAGATTATTTCAGCCTTTCATAATACGACTGCTTCATGACCTGTGCTGATCGAAAGTTCTTGTTTGCAAGACTGATGGCACGATATGTTCTTCCAACGAGATGACTATCTGGCGACTGAAGCTGGCCTAATCTTTCAAGTGTCAAGTTAACATATCAATCAAGATTTCAGCGAACCGCCTTCCCCATGTATAAGGATTTTAATCTACATCATCTACTCTATAATGTAAATGTCTGATGGAAGCTAAATATAATTGCTTATATACTCAGTAGTCGATAGGGTAGAAAAGTTTCAAACTGTCACTTCATTGCATGTAGACCAGTAACGCCTAGCTTAGACATATCTTTTTACTTTCTAGCACTTTTTAATACAAGCTTTTTTTTTTTTGAATTTTTTTTTCAAGTATTTTGTTTTAACATTAATTAAAATTAATTAGTTGTTCACTAGTTCTTTACAAGCTGGATATGATACTGGAGTACTGCTCTCATTAACATGTCTGATGTATATCCAGACATGAGTAGAGGGAAGAAGTAAGGCCTTAACTTAAGGCTATATTTGACTTCCTATATATTTTAATATAAAAAAGTTCCCTTAGCCCTAGCGGGCCATTGGGGCAGATGAAGTGTAGAATTCATATGTTTCTATAACCTCGGCATATAAAGGGATTATGTGGTTAGCACAACGCCCAGCCGCCTTTACTTCCCCAACTTTAAGTCAGGTACATTTTAAAGCTGGGTGGACATGTGTTACGACTTTAAAACAAATTTCCCTGGAAAAATTCCCCATGGTTCTCACCGAGGTTCGAACCCAGGACTCTCAGGTTGAAAATCTACACCACTCGGCCACCTGTCCCACATTTTAACAGAGTGTGACTCAAAATGTCACCATACACCTTCCATTTGCAGTTAACACAAAATGTCACCATACACCTTCCATTTGCAGTTAACAAAATATCACCATACACCTTCCATTTGCAGTTAACACAAAATATCACCATACACCTTCCATTTGCAGTTAACACAAAATGTCACCATACACCTTCCATTTGCAGTTAACACAAAATGTCACCATACACCTTCCATTTGCAGTTAACACAAAATGTCACCATACACCTTCCATTTGAAGTTAACAATTATTCTTCACATTTATTTCCAAAGCATTCCTTCAGTATTTTATCTTTACTACTGATGGTAAAAAAATCTATAAAAAAAAAATATTTTAGTCAAAAAATTGACTTGGATATGTTTCATAAAGGGAAATGGGTGGTGCTTAGGCAGTGTGTCCCTCTGCATGTTGTAAGTTACAGGTTTAAAACCTATAGAGTCTAGTGACTAACTTGGCCGTCCCCACACTGACCTATGGTGGGGCACTACATATACAGCCCCCATTGTAGTGCATAGGGTTTAACATCTCCCACTTTCAGAGTTGTTTCATGTGTGCAATGGCAATGCCTCTATAGATTGAATACAGTTCTATGTACGAATGTTACACAATAAATGAATCTAAATCAAGACAAGTCAGAAAAGACAAAATTATCATTGCATCATTTGTTGTCAATGATTTATTAATAGGAAACAGACATTATATATTTAAGACAGACACAATTTAAAAACATGTTCAAGCATACATTGTATTTAATCCTCTATCCCAATATTGTATTTATTTTCAATTGCAATAAATGCAATCAAATTGTTCAGCATTTCTATACAGTTTTACATCAAGGATTTAGTGATATGATCTCTAAAAGTATTCTTGTAAATTTTCACCCACTGATACCTCCATGGCAGCAAGAACCTTCTGAGTATATTTTTCCACTTCATCTGATTCATCTTAAAAAAAAAAAGATATTTAAATTCATTAATTAAATAATTAAGTTAACAATGTATATCTCTAAATTTATTAATGAACTTTTGTCCAAATAACACACAAAAACAGTTCTTTTTCTTGAATAAATCATAGTGCTATAAAGAAAATAAATTGATTTTTTTTTTAACCAGTTTTATAGCTTAAGTATATATACTTAGAAAAAAATAATGTACATGAAAAAGTATTAAATGTAATACATAGGACTGTAGATTTAAAGCCCTAAAAATGCCAACATAATACATAATTCAGTGCAGACCATCATTCTCAAAAACTTACACACAGCAGACAAAAACATTTTTCATAATTTTATTTACATAAACCTTTGTTTTTATTTTTACGATGAGTATGAGTAAAAAATTACTATCATAAAAATGTATGCCTCAGAAGTGAAATGTAGATTGTTTCTATCTATTTTAGGTAGTACGAATCAGCACCAATCTATATGTTCTAACAAGCACCATCTTTCTAATGAAATCGCAATAGAGAAATATTTAGTTTTCTGTGTCTGAGCAATTCATTTATGTTAACTGTGAACGTAGCTGTTTGATTGATAAATATATTCTACAATGCTTCTGAAACAGTTAACTTGTGAGCACCCGGCCTTCCTGAGCAACCCCAGGTACATAGCTAGCTAATATTATCTGTAACAAATAATGAAGAGCTCACCCTCCATAAGTTCAGCCATAAATGGGATTGTTTCTGGCACCAGCTGTGTATAGTCTTCTCCAAGTTGTTTATGGAAGGCATCAACAGCTGCTAGAGCCCAGATTCGAACCTAAGTGAAAAAGCAAAGAGAAAATTTAGGAAACACCTTTTAACAGGTGCAAAGATAAACAGTTTCATTAGCTATGACGAGATAACTTACTTTATGGTTTTCATGTCTGGTCTTCAACAAAATTTGATAGTTTAAATCTTTCCACAATGAGTCATCATGTGCTGCAGCAGCAAAACTTGCTATACATGGAACAACATGATTGAAAATTCTATCTTCACACACTGAAGGTTTGCCTACTGTGTTTTCCAACTGCAAATACAAGATTTCAATGTACAAATTAATTAAACCGAATACATTAACATTAATTAAAACATCCACATAGGTTTCATTCATTTACATTAAATCAAATAAATGTATCTATTTACATGTATTTATTTTGCAAAGGCTTTAAGTGCAGTGTGCAAAAGTATATACTCTATTTTTACAATAAAGATGATTATTTTCTCTTGTTACCTGATCAACTAAAGGCTGCATGACAATATCAAATCTCTCTTTGGTTAGGAATCCTTCTGTATCATGAGCAAAGGTTTTTTGTAAGCAGTCAAGAATATACGCCAATAGTTGGCAGGACTTGACACGAGCTGCTTTACCCTTACCATAGAATGTGCACTCTTTAGAAAATAGAAAAAGCGAATAAGGTAAAATTGATTTTTTAAAACAAATTAACAAAACTAGCATAAAAATAACTAATGAAAAATCTACCACAGACATACAAACTATTCAATCTAGAGCTAGTGTTAACATAACAAAATGTCCTTATTCTGTGGTCCCCAGTCCCACGAGCAGTAGACCGGAACCGGCCCATGGATCAAATGGTACTGGCCCGCCACAGAAACATTATTTTCTTTTAATTTAATGTGGTGTATTTCTCTCAGGACTGCGTGACTTTCCATGGACAAGAGGTTAACCGGGAGCTGAGCGGCATTGGTATTGTAAATCAAAAGAATCTAAAATATAAATAATCAAATCCCCCCCCCCCCTCCGTTGGGGACCACCGTCCAAATTGAATAAATCAATTTCCAAGTGAAAAAAAAAAGATACATTAAATTAATTTTTAAAAAGATGGCCAAACTTACTTTGTTTGCTTCTGTTGTTTATATCTAACATTTCTGCACTGTGTTTAATAATATGCCCAGCAAATAAAGTAAACAGATTCTTTAGCTTGCCAGCAAGACTGTAAAAACAAAATAAAACTGTAGCTATACAGAACAAGCATTATACTACAAATTTTTATTTACAAGAAATGTGTCATTCTATTTTAATATAAGGGAGGCATGATTCAAATAAATTTTGCAACATATACACAGTACAATATAGCATTACACAATAAATTCATACCTGTCACACAGCCGATAGAATACAATTAACCTCTCTGAACTGACATCTTCTTCTGTTGCCCAGTTATAAATCTGTAAGTAAATTTTCATCGTTATTTGGTCTGCATAATACTTCAGTCAATAAAATTAAAATTACTATGTTTAAGACATAATGTGTTGAGACGACAGGTTTGCACAGTAACAGTCAGATTGTGAGCCCCATGTAATACAAGACGCACATCATAATATAAATTAAAAGACAGTTAAAATATGAAAGACTAGGTCATAGCTTCTTTACTTTAGTAAATATGCAGATGGGATAACAAACAAAAATAAAAGATTTTTTTTTTAACTTTTTTTTTTGTGTGAAATTCAATCAGGGTGAATATTTATGTAAAACACAAACATGATTGTGATCAATTACCTGAAGTAACATTGGTTTAAACTGGGCTTCTGAGAGTTTAAAAACAAGGCATGAAAATGCATCAATGACATACTGCTCAATAACATTCAAATCATAATCACTTATCTGAAATAGTAGAAACATTTTATGAGGGGTTAAATTTGATAATAAAAATAGTAAATAATATTTAGTATAGGTTTCAGATTAACATTAAGAACTTTAATGTCAGGATTTTTTTAATGCTCCAGATATTTTTTAAACATAACTGTAACTCAAATTTTATTAACTGACAGAACTGGATTTTCTTTGTTATTTAGGTAAAAAAATTGAATTCAACTCAAAATAGAATAACAAGTACATTTATCAAACTTGTTGATGACAAATAAAATATAACAAGAGAAACAATTAAATCCAGTAATATCCATAGAGCTTATTTAAAAATAAATTGTGTTTCATTTCAAATATTTTTAAAACGGATTATAATACGGATTTTCAGCACAGAAAAGTTAGCTACACAAGCAAGCTATAAATAACTACAAGGAAAACCATTTAACCTATGTAGTTTATAAAGCCTAAATAATTAAATGGTATAAAATAAAGACTTGTCAATATTTAACAAGCATTTATCAGAAGTATGGATGCTGAATGATAAAACTTATTTAAATCCCATACCTCTAAATGAGTTGCTCGTATATCAAAACAAGATAAGAAAAACTTCAGAAGGTCTGTAGAAAATGTAGTTAGATCTTCCTTTGACATTTTTACGATATGGTCCTTCAACATAGACATGGCACACTCAGCACTAGACTTTATAAAAAAATAAATGTGCTGCCATTATAACATAGGTTAATGAATTTAATAATCTGATCAATAATGAGCATGTAAATAATTATAAGACAAAAAAGTATAACAAAAATAAAACTTACCACAAATTTGTTATCAAGAGCTTTTAAACTTTTTTCAAGGACCGGAAGAAAAGTTCTTGTTGGTGTCATTGTTGATAATGTTGTACTAGAATACATTTTTAAACAACAAATGATTTCAGTTATAAAAGCATATTTTCTAAATTAAAAATGAATAGTTTTATCATTATTTATTTCATGTTAAAATACCTACCATATATGTTTTATCTTCTGTAGTACAATGGGTCTGTGAGCATCTGATTGAGACTCAACACAAGAACTTATAAGACAAACCTGGCAAAAAGAAAAAAAAACTGGATACACATTTTATTGATAAAATTAATCTATTTATAGGACTACACATTTTTTTAATCAAATACAAACACGCTTTAAATTTGCTAAGGGGACAGATGGCTTATCAGTAAAGCGCCTGACTGTCGAACTGAGGGTACTGGGTTAGATTTGCAATGAGAATCAAGGGAATTTTCCAGGTCATGGTTAAAGTTTCCTCAATGTCTCTTGTGGAGCCTCCATGGCCACTGTATTATCATCTGTGGTGTGGATAAAAGAAGGGCACTGCAAAAAAAGTCCCACAGTGTTTAATAGGATCTAATGAATAAACATCTCATCCTTACAAGGTCCTCACAGATCAAATCTGCTAAATGGGGCAGATGGTCGTATGGCAAAGCACACAACTGTGATAACCTGGGAAGTTTTTCAGGACATGATGAAATTTCCCTCTATATTTCTCCATGGCCTTTGCACTATTGGTTATAGTGGGGATGAAAACAGTCCCATGAATGTTTATACGATCTAAGAGATAAACAGATCATCCTCACAGCACTTCACAGACCTAATCTGCTGGCAATACTTAAAGGAATAATTTGATAATTATTAGGGCTGCTGATTAAACTGCGTTAATTTGCGATTAACGCGTCAAAATAAAATTGCGATTAAAAATTTTAACGCAACACCGAAATGCGTTAATTTGAACAAAATTCTTAGAGTTCACCGCATCGAAAAATAACATAATTTTACTCAATAATTTGAAGTTACAGTCTGTTCACTTATGAAGTAGATCTACCACCCCTACCCTGTCGCATTACACACACACCCTCATCCCCAGGTATGTCGACTAACGCCCTATAATATAAAATGAAGATGTTTTTGTTATTTAGCCCTTTGACAATAAACCTTATGCTCCCTTCCCGGTTGATGTAAAAAGAGAAAAGTTTCACTCACTAGTTTACATTATATACTGTAGTGTATTGTTGAAGATAAAAAACAACAAGTGTATAAAGAACTCGTTTATAATAAGATCAAAATAACGAGATGCTAGAAATTGTGTATCATTTTTTTGCACGTAATTTTTTATTACATTTTGACAATACATCATCTAACCGGTCACGTCTGCTACAGCTGCACTAATAGTTTCATATACATATAACACTGTAATCAGACAGTGTCTAGACTTAACTGATACATACATCTGTACACGAGACAGTGGTTGTATTTTTCAGAATTATTGTGATACTGAGTTAAATTTAACATTTTATATAGGGCTGTTGATTAATGTAATGAAAGAGCAATTGATGCGTTAAAAATATGCGATTACATATTTAATACAAGGACCTATATGCATTAAATTTTACTCAAATCCTGTTATTGCAGAAAAGAAAATCAGTAAATAACCCAATTCTATAACCAGATAATACAAGATTTTTAAAAAAAGGAAAAACAAACAACCCAAAAAACTAAAACTGTCACGTCTACATAACATTACATCAGCGATATGACCTTGAAACAATAGGATTGTCATTTCTTTATTCTAATGTATGACCTTGAAAGATACAATTAGTTAACATCTGGCGTAGCTAGGAAGCTTGATTGACAGATGCCATGATTTGGAAACGGTGGCTCTTGTGTAAATTTGTTATGGGACAGGGGGTGTACGGCGGTTGGGTAAGCCTTAAGTCATGGCATCTTTGGGGGGGGGGGGGAGAGAGGCTACTAAGTGTCAAAAATGTAACTGGGTTGGGAAAGGGGGGTATAAAAAACGCGTTAATAATAAGTGAGCATCTACTCTCTGGCTATACTATTATGTTATGAAATAAAAAGCTACATATGAGATATTAATGATGTGTGTATTTTTTTGGGATGGTAAGTGGAGGGGGTATGTACGTTACTGGAGGTAGGGTAAACAAGACTTAGTATGGTGGCGAAGTGTTGCAAAATATGACAGGGAAGGGGGAACATGGGTTGACATACGTCATTAGTTTGGAAATAACAGCACGAGAAAGACACATATTTTGCACTGTTGTTGATTAAAAAGAAAACAATTCGCATCGCTTGACGTGATTGATACATGTCCATAAACTGGTCCCAATAACTAATTAAATAGACACATATGCTAATGCTTAATAAATATGTTATAATTAATTATACCTCTTTCATAAATAAATCTGACTTGTTTATTATGCCAATGTTATGATATAATATTATGACATTCTAGTTTGAATACAAACAAATGTATTGTATTGTGTCAATTAAAATGTGCGTTAATTTGCGATTAAAATTTTTAATCATGCGTTAATTTCGATCATTTTTTTTAATCGAACAGCAGCTCTAATAATTATATATACTGTCAAACAATTTTTATGTAGTCATTATTTTGTGATTTTGAAATTGTAAGGTTTGTATTTTATAGTCACATTACACAGTTACAGCTATGTTCCATTTCTTCCACTGACATTTGCTCAAATACTTTAAGATAGTAATAAAAACCACTTAAAAATGTTTAACAATTATATTTTTTTCTACATGATTTTGAAATACATCCTGAAATTTGCTATGACATTAAATTGTGCGATTTCTGTGGAGAGCATTTTTATTTTTTTTATTTCAGCATTCTCAACTATTTTATTTATTTACCTGTACAATTATGTCCATAAGGAATGGGCTAAGAAATGCAGACATCGATTCAACAATTTTTTGTAAAGAAGTTATTGCTGCTAGCAGAAGTACTTCATGTCTAAAAAATAATAAAAAAAAAATAAAGGATTAAGGAAACAAATGAGTTCACTGTGGAATAAGGGCAAAAATAGCTAAGTATGGTTAAAAATAAATAAAAGAAATTTTTAGTATTTTAGTGATAGTTATTATTTTTACAAAATGTGTAGAGTTTGGGAAAACTGAAAAAAAAAAGAGGACAAAGTATTAACAATAAAAAGGAAATTTCATGAATCACTGTTAAACAGTGAAATGAAAAAATTAAAAAAGAAATGAATTCTCTTTTACATTATACATGTATAATTAAATTGTAGGTGTGGCACAATTTAATATAACTTTGGATTATTGTGAAGATCAGTGATATGGCTACTGGATGTTTCACCCCACAATACCCTTTTCAAAACTATAATAAAGGGTAGCCTGGAAGGGGCACAAAGGAGAGGGTGTCCTAGAAAAAAAACTGGACTGCGACATTAAGAAGTGGACAGCCACTTTACTGATGATGACATGGCAGAGAGAGGAATGGAGAAACTTATCCACTAAAGCATCTTTAAGGTACCCTCAACAATAAAACTTGTTAAGGGCCAAAGGATGATGATGATGAAAGTCATCTAAGTTGCTAAACTAATGGACAGATGAAGTGAATTACAACTCAGAGTAGATTTTTTTTTTGGAATAACTGACACTAAGACCCAAAAAAATAATATAAATAAATATTTAAAGTGGTAGAAATATGAAATGAGCTTCTTTAATATGATGTTATTACACATGTAAATGTCTATATTAATATAAAAATTATATTTTTTTTCTAAGATTAAAATAAGGAATATTTTAAATATCATGGTTATAAGTAAAAGTTTAAGGTGATAACTTTTCTAGTCTGAACATTTCATCGACAATTCAACTTACTGTGTGATGACTGGTGATTTGAGATGATTAATAACTAAAGGCATAAACTGAGTGAGAAATTCAATAGTGTGCAGCTTCAGACAGCCAACTACCTCTGCAACACAGAGCAGTGATGATGCTGACACCATTCCATTATCATTATGGCGAGAGAGAACCTTTATACACAACTGTAGAATCTGTATTTGAAAAATAATTAAAGAAAATATACTTAGCATGTGTTTTGAAAATCAATAAAAATAAATAGAATGACTTAAAAGTCTTTAAGTTTTCTTTAAAATGAAGCTGCTGCTATAAGCATCTGACATGAGTTAACTTATATTTTCACACAAGTTTCAAGATTTCCAAGGGGCTATAAATCATAGTTACACCAAAAGGCACATCTGTTCCAGGTAATTGTTTCTTAATATCAAATGTTTACTGAAATAAGTGGCAAGTACATGCACAAATAAGAAATTTTTATGTTCCTCATAAATGAATTTGAACAGGGCCAGAGCCAGAAATTCTGGGGAAGTAAGTGCAGAGTAGAGTGCCGGACTGTCAACCTTGATACATTCCCTGACAAAGACAATGGGACCCCTCTGGCCCTCCCTTTTCTGATTTTGCATCAAATAAATAAAGAGATGGGGACCCACAAGGGTTCAGGTATCTGACAAGTGTTTGGGTTGTCTGCCTTTTGCAGCAGCCCTGAATATGATTGTTTTGATTTAGAATGTACAGCTTAGTTTTAGTAAAAATTAGTTAAAACTTTGTTAATTTTCAGACTATTTAGAAAAAAACTACAACTATTCTAAGAAAAGCTAAAATGATAAAGAAAGCAGAGAGGTTTTAAAAATTAAATGTTATCTAAAGTTGTATGAGGAAGTTAAAAATAATTATATATAGTTTAAATATTACACATAACAAATATTTTACTCACTTCTGAAAGTTTATCATGCTTATCACCCAATACACGACACATGACTTTAAGTGAATACAATGCAATCTGACCATTGACTAGATTCTCTTCTTTAACAACTCCTTTGCCACCTTTCAACAAACAGCTACTAGCTATTTTAATAAGTTTAGCAGTCATTTTTAGTAACATTTCAATCTGCAGAAATAAAAAGAGATTTGAAACTAATTTAGATTTTATCAATGACCTGTCCATGTGGCTTGAATAATAATAGATTTAGTAAACAGAAATTTTTATAACATCAACATAAAACAATATAATACATTAGAAAGTTCAAACATTTCTTTAATAAGTTATAGAGACTTAACATTAGTTAAATAACAGCGTAGGACAAAATATACCTGAACAGAAGTCAAATTCTCCTTATAAAGCTGCAATTTGTTGTTAAGCAATTCCATTGCTCTCCTCTGCACTAGAGGTAACGAGTGATTCATTAAACCAGAAACAATATCCATGAACATAGAGTCAGGGAGAAGATTCACAAGCTGAAATTGTACAAGAGA
>JAGDYQ010000389.1:76682-134632 GCA_021962125.1 Bulinus truncatus
TCTTTGTAATAAATTTATCGCTCAAACAATTTTATTAACACTTCCTGTCTCTATAGCTAGTGGGGAACGAACTTTTTCAAAACAAAAGTTAATAAAGCATTACTTATAAAGTTCACTAAGCCAAACAAAACTTAACAATCTCTTTTACTATCCATTGAATCTGTCACAACCCAATTGGTCAGCTCGTGGTCTAGGGGTACATTAGCAAGAGGGTCCTCCCCCCCTCCCCCCAGGTCCCCGTAGGTTGGAATAAACATTGACATATATATCACACACATTGACACATATAACACACCTATTGACATATATAACACACACAAATCCGTGACTCTTGCTCTTGATAAATAACAGAACAAATAATTTTAATGCAAATCATAAATGATATAGAGAAAATATAGTATTGTGTCGATTGCCATCACCCACCTAGTTATATTAATACAACATATAATATAAAACTGGCACATGGCCAAATAGTACTACCATGCAAAAAGTAAACTATGTTACAAACATCAAATATTAAATGACACTGTCCAGTAATCTATCAAGCATAGGCCGTCTAGGTCTAACTCCCTCAGGGCCGGCTAGGTGCAACTCCAGCAGAGCCGATTAGGTGTCATTCAAATCAGGGCCGTCGAGGTGCACTTCAGGCAGGGCTGACTAGGTACAATTCCAGCCAACTAAGTACAATTCAGACAGGGTACACTAAAATCAGGGCCGTGGAGGTGGGTCATCGTACCACACACATACCACAAACATCATGTGTGTGAATAAACCGGGTACATGGCATAGAGCGAATTCAAAATAAACGTATCAAATCTATGCACAGCACATCACTTGCACATACAAGCTCTGTTCCCTCTAAAGCTGTTCACTAACAGGGCGCATACATGTTTCGTTTTATACCATGCGCACGAAAATGTGCACACACCCTTCCAAAACATACACACCGACCTGAACTCCGCTCACAAACTCTAGGGTCTAGGCTATCTTGACAGAATCCACATTGGCTAGATCAGTGCTAGATCATATGTTCAAAGTATCCTTTAATATTTTTTGGACAATTTTTTATTATTCAAAGGGATGAAATCAAGAGACAGGGCATGTGTGTTGAGAAATAGTATTAGTCGTGAAGATACACAATATTCAAGAAAAATTCAAAGGAAGCTATTGTGATTAAAGATTTACCAAACGGTCTTTCCGGTAAATTAACGAAGTTTTAAACTTACAACAAAAAAAGAAACAAGAGCATTATACCTTATATGTGTATTCACTTAATTGTACATTATTATGCAAAGTGATGGGCTCAGATTACCAAACATTGACATTGAAGTTCGCTGACTTTCTTGAATCTGTTTACTTGCAATAATAGTTTAAATATGATATGCAGTTTATACCTTTTTATTGAGACAAGCACGAATAGTCATCAGATAGCTAGCTAAACCTAGGACAACTTCCGTCACATGTCTTTTAAATTGGAAAAAAAATATGTATTAATATATGTTTTTAAAATGAGTAAATAAAAAACATTTTATCAATGAGATAAGTTATGAAAGGCAATTTATATGTGAAATTGTAAATTGCATTACACAAATGCAACCATTCAATTACGTTAAGTAGATTGTGTATGTTGAAGTCCTAAGCTGCTATTTTTTTAGCATCATGGTTCATTCCGCAGCCAGAATATTTAGAACAGTAGACCCACCTCCAGCTTCGCCTCATCATAATAAAAAAAAATATACTAATTAAATTTCGTAAGCGACAGGGCCGTTAGACAAATATTCGGGTTGCCTCCCTGTCGGACATACACAGAGCCTGGACTTTCTCAACACTGCTCGTAATGGTTCATGTTGATGAAGCACGTCCATGACTTACATAAATGGCAGTCATACTTGAGCACATGAAAAGGCTAAACATAGAAATAAAAAGTAAAAGTAAAAACTGTGTAAAACGTTCTGACCAGTAAAAATGTTCAATAAGAAAGATATACTCTGGCTAAATAGATTAAGGTGAGAATAACTTTTCAAAATAGAAATGATACACTGAAGCAACAAAAATCAAACTCTGTCCGACAATTGTTGGTGAGTTGGACACAATAACATTTGTTGCTTTACTACATATGTATGCGTATCCATTATTACTGATAAATAGGTCAGGCACCAACCAAGGGCACACCACTTCTAAGGGAGTCCCCTTTCGAGAAATTTATTTTGCATTAACACAATATAAAGTTATTCTTTCTTTAACTAAAAGTTAATTTATCGGAACTAACTTTCTACTCTTGTAGTTTACAAGTTTTAAGAAAAATGCTGGGGTGAAAAGACTTATTGGTTGGGATAAGAGGGACCCTTGTTGTTAAAGATTTTTAGGGGCCAAAGATTTGCACGAGGCGATTTTGAAAACATTTTCCTGGGGCCCTAAATAGCCTACGTAAGAACGGCCCTGGAAGTATGGTCATTAATGTTTCACTATTGACACAACGCAGTATTACCATTAATGTTTCACTATTGACACAATGCAGTATTACCATTAATATTTCACTATTGACACAATGCAGTATTACCATTAATGTTTCACTATTGACACAATGCAGTATTACCATTAATGTTTCACTATTGACACAATGCAGTATTGCCATTAATGTTTCACCATTGACACAATGCAGTACGGTTTAGAACTGTAATCTCATGAGTGAATAACGCTCTATCATCAATAGAATCATCGTCTCTGGGTATTAGTAAAGAATGTATGGAACTGCACATCCCTAATTAGCGAAATCGCTAAAAATAGAAGGTGGATAAAATAACAACATAAATTATAATTATTTTTCAGCATGCTAGTTTACAATTTAAAAATAAAAACAGTATTCTTACGTTTTGTGAAGTTATCTAAAAATCACAATCTAAGTTGATGTTTTATTTTATTTTGGAGCTGCATACAGGGAAATTCTACCCCACGGCCCAGCTCAAATCCCCGGAAAATGCTTAGATTGCCATTTCTTGTGGAGGGCTAGCCTGTAGGCCTGCGAACAGTGGCGCAACCAGGGGGGGGGGCCAAATCATCAATAGATATTTTACTATATAAAGTTACTAAAAAGACTGTCAAACTGTCTTTTTTCTACATGTGAGCCCCCCCTAGCATTTTTTTTCTATCTGTGAGCCCCCCCCCCCCAGCATTTTTTGCTGGTTGCGCCACTGCCTGCGAGAATGTGAAACTCGTCTATAACATTATCTCTAAAACTATTTAACACATATGAGTAGCAAAATGGTTCCGAATATTAGGAACACATTCAACTTTAATTTGTATTGTGCTGCAGCAACACAAAAGTTACGATTGGAGGCCATCTTAGCAGGGGGTGTGGCTAGGCAGCCTCATATTTTATCTATCTATGTATATAGGCTACTTACAGGCAATGCCCATATGTTGGATGAAAGCAGTGTTTCCACTAAGCTCTGAGCATGTTCGCGTGCACCAACATTACAACAGAGCGCGCAAATATTTTCTTTAGTAGCCTATAATGTATATCGATATGTGGCGCACACAATATTTTTTATTCCCTTCAAAGTTGCGCACAACTATTGTCTTTTGCCGCACATAGCCTTAAGAAAATGTGGGCCACTGAAAGTTATCCTACTGACTTTTCCGAATGTGTACTTTTTTTCAGAGATGAATTACTTGAAGTTAATAAATACGGTACCTATTAAATCATGTTTTATTTTTCTTTCATTAATAACATAAGTTACAATGTCCTGAAACACACCTCAATTGCACTATATATTTACAAATGTAGGCCTATATAACAGTGTCTATATCAGTGGTGGCGAACCTTTTTGGGGCCACTTGCCCGAAATTCAAGCTAAGTGCCAACAAGTGATATTTAAGTCGCGTGCCGACTGATGAGGCTCTGCGTGCCAGCTGTGGCACGCGTGCCATAGGCTCGCCGCCACTGATCCAGACGTATCGATTTATACATCATACAAAATAATTGCATAGGTGCTTCCATTTGCTCTAATCCCCCAGCCGGTGTCGGATCTCCCTTTCAGCGGCAGTGACATAACAAACCTACCCCTGTGGATAATCATCTACACTGGTGGATCAATCCTCGGCAGGGTATGAGCCCAGCCCCGTAGCCAAGGGGGGAGGGGCACTGTGGGGCCGTGCCCCCCCTTGCTAGGTGTGGAGCGCCCCCCCCCCCGCTTTAAAAAGAAGAAAAAGAGGGGAAAATAAAGAAAAAGTAACTAAAATGAGAAGAGCCCCCTTGCTGGGTATTGGTGCCTCCCTGCTTACTTTGACCTGGCTACGGGCCTGTATGTGCCACAGAGCTGGGGGGGGGCAGTGGTGCGCATTAGAGATATATATGTTACCGGCAAAGTGTGAAATGCCGGAATTCTATAGAATGCCTAGGCAATGTATAGAATGCCTGGTCGTTTTAGGCAAAGTATAAATTTTTTAAATTGTGCATACTTTTCCAAGGCATTCTATACAATGCATAGATTGTATACATTGTATAGAATGACTAGTGTCGTTTTGGCAAAGTATAAAATTTTTAAATTGTGCATACTTTTCCATCATGGTTTGCATCCTCATGCATGTCTTCTGCAGAAAGGGCTGTCTCTTGCATCTCTTCATCTCTGTCTATCTGCTCTTGTGTTGTTTGTATGTTCTGTATTCTTTTTTCGAGGTCTTCCTCTGTTTACACATCTTGTAAAACATCGACAGGTAGGGACGACGTTGTGAGACATATTTTAGCTATGCAGCCAAATAGTGCTTCGTATTATGATCTTTTAATCCCAGAATGAAAAGCTCTGTTCTTCATGAGTTGCACGAACCGTAACCCCTCACTCCAGCGGCCAGTTTTTCCATCTTGCATCCAGCACACAACATATTTTAGTTGTCCTGGTTTGCTCTTTCGACGCTCCCCTGGCTTTGTGAGTGGTTCGGCTTACGATGAACGATCTTCAAGGTGGGGCAGTACTCCTTTAAGCTGCTTACCACACTGTTTGCAAATTCTCTGCCGTTATCGGACTGTAGAATTGTTGGAGCACTAAGCAACGTAAATATGTCTACGAGCTGGTAGCTGCCAAATGGGCATTATGAAGTACGTCAAATAACTCGGAGTTCGCGAAGTAAAACTGAATGGCACTCACACCTTCTTTTTCCACCATCATGACATCATAGTGATTCACCAGCCAATAGTTACATACTTTGCCGAAAGGGAACTCGGCATTCTATAGAATGCCTAGGCAATGTATGAAATAACAATTTATGGTCCGGCAAAGATAGCTGCATTCAGTGTGTACACATTTTTTAAAAATGATATGTACTGTTAATGTGAGATCGTGTTATTACAGTGTGTGTGGCCCTTTTAAAGTTTATGGTGTATTCCTTGATCTTATGTTGAGCCCATGGCCATTACTTGGACAAGTTAGACAGTGCACCAACTAAATATCCACCAAACCCGTGCTGCAATAAATAGAATCACCACTGTTGATATTGTTACTGGAGTATCTGCGGTGCCAACCCATGGCTCACAACTTCAGTTTCAAACGGTTCTTTTCTCTATATGCTATCCATATTTAGTGGGCTTCGCCCGATAGTTTGAATTTCGGTAGTCGTAGCTTTCATGGAAACTAACAAGCGAACCCCCTGAAATGCATAACAGAAAATAATTTTAATATAATAGTAGGCTACATTTATTACTATTCTGTCCTATTAAATAGGACATAGATTTGACAACTTTGTCACATCATGCTATTGTTTGTCCTTCAGTTGTTAAAAAGAGCCAGGGTTGATCTTTTTTCCTCTCCAAGGTTTGGTGCTAAAATTGTTATAAAATGTAACAATTAATTTATTTATATAGGCTTTTTTGAACTAATTTATTGATATAATTACGCATCTTCCAATCAATGTAATCAGTTGATGAATTAATTTTTAGACAAATTTCTGTACTGACGAAATTTTGGACGCATCTAAAAGTGCCACTTTTCTTTTAAAATTTAGTTAGCAGTCTTGTTCTGATTCTGTATAAAATATGGTCTTACTTTGTAATGGGAAAGAGTTTAAACATTTTTGACATAATTTTATTAGCGGGAGGGAGGAATGGCTTGATAAATGGGTGGCCATTCATTAACGAGACAATAAAGGAGAGAATTAGAAAGAACTGCAACAATCATTGGATTTAGAATCTGCAGCCTATATGTTACATTACTGCCATTGTTTGCTAATCAATCAATGTCTGACATTGGCAATTTTGGCCAATTTGCGCATTCACATTGGCTAGGTGCAACTGGCCAAAGCTTGAAGTGACGATGTGATTAGTAGGCCTAAATATTTTATGTGTACTAAATTTTTCTTATTAATTTGTTGTTTTTTTTGTAAACGACACAAAAGCTCATCTTATTGCAATAAATGAGTAAGCAGATTTACCACTTTACTTATTTAAACACAGTAACATAGAAAAATAAAAAAATAATCAATTAAAAATTCTCAATCTAAATTGGTTTATAATCTTTTTTTCTTTTGTTAAAAAGAGATGATAGAAAAAATTATTAATACATTTAATTATCTCAATAGCAAAAGAATTACAAAACTCAACTAAATCTATACATGTTAAATGAAGGCAGTTGTCCACACCCAATAGTCAAACTCTTAGCAATAAATGTATCCTAATGTTTTTCGCCACTTAACAAATTCATAATTGATGTAATCTATTTAATATGATACTTCAACCTATGGCTCGACCAATGTCATACATTGGCTGGCTAGTAAGCATTGACAGTAACACAAACATATAAAAAAAAACTTAAGAGAATTGAATTAAAAACTAATATGAAGTGGTCTGTTTTTTTTTGTTTTTTTTTTTTATTTTGAAAAAAAAAATATTATTAAGCGTATTTATAATCTAAAACAAAGGTAGACTACTATTAACTAATCAGTATGAATCTTGAAGAAGATAGATTTCGAAAAATGTTTTAAGATTTCTAAAAATGTTTTAATCACATGTTCTCAAAAAATATAAAATAAATAAATTATAATTTACATTTTAAATAGTACTAATTATGTGTACCAAAATATATTTTATTACAGATTAAATAATGTCAAATTTATCATCAATAAAGGATACAAAAGTTATGTCACAACTTTTATTTCTTTCAAGAAAACTTTTCAATATTACTATTGTTATTCAGAAAATAAACAACTAGCATCAAAAAGATTTGATTAACTTAGTCCTAATTAAAAAAAATTAAAGAAAAAACTTTACAACATGTAGGCCTACTCTGATAAAAATAGTATTAATATTTTTGTAAGCTAATTTTTAAGAAAGACTAACAAAGGATTCAGAATATACTAGAAAAATATTTTTACAGGATGTTTTTTTTCAGAACACAGCTACATAGTTCTGTTGTATAGTTACATAGTTATGTTATATAGATACATAGTTATGTTGTATTTACAGGTTAGAAGTGATAGTAAAAGCAGTAAGGTAGTAAAAATTTAAAAAGTAATAGCTGTCTCTTACTACTAGTCAAATCAAATACTCTTGATAAAGAAAGAGATACTTATTTAAAAGTCATTTGGATGGAAGAAAAAAATAGAAAATTAAAGAGACAATAAAGGAGAATTGTAAAAATTCAAAACATTACCCATGCTTATAAAATTTAAACATCTAATACTTATTTATGTAGATAATAAAACATTGGTAACTAAATAGCTATCATTGTTAAAATGAGTGAGGAGATTTGATTTTAATAAAAAAAAAAACATTCCATTCAAGTGTTGTAATATCAAGTATTTAGAAAGATCCATCAGAAAAAAAATCATAACTTTGTGAAATTTAATTTTTTTTAGGATCCATACAAATTTAAGAGCATTCCAAAATATTTCATTAAAATGTACATCACATATTACTCTTTTTTTTTCATCAGTCAGTGGCTCTATGGTGGTATTGTTATAATGCAACGAAAACTACTGTATGAATATATGGAAAAAAAAATTATTTGCCATTGAAAATATATTCAACTTTTAAATCATATGTATAATTATAAGAGACCATCTTACTGATTTTTAAAAAACAATGAAGCGCTGCATATGGAAAAAACAAATTATGTCATAATAAAAAATTCTTAATTGAAATATACACAGACTAAATTTCTATCTTCATAATTACTATACAAGACATATAATTAGGCATGTATAATGCTGAAACAGCTTTTAAGTATAAAAAGAGAACTTTGTAAAACTGATTACAACAATTAAAAAAATGTTTGATATCAGGATTGTTTATTTTACACTACTTAATTTAATTTATGATTTCTACATGGGCCTAAGTAAATATGTAGGATAAGTAGGATTAATTTTTTTTTTACTTTCTTATGTATTTTAGCTAAATATTTTTTTTTCTAAAACAAGACTGCTGCAGCCCGATAATGTAAAAGAAATTAAATCTAAACTAGTGATAAATATAATAAATATTTTGTAATGGAGTCAAATTCTAAGCATGATTCTTGGATCTAGTGAAGAATGGTCTTCATTCACAAGATTATATTGAATGCACCTGAAAAAAAAACACATTTAAACAAGTACTAAATCAAAAGGAATATTATTTTAAGAACAAAATTTAAATTAAATAAAGATATAGCTATAGTATTAAACACCACTTACCATTTAACTGATTTTTATCAAAAATATCTACCGGCTCGAATTCTCGCTAACCTAAGTTCTAAATCAAGGTCATCAAGAGAACTGTAATAGCTATTATAAAGCCTTGAAAGTCGCCGAGCTCTAGCACGTTCCAATTCCTGTAATGAATAAATATTTTATTAATGATCAAAATCATCTACTTTATTAAATGAATTATTTTAACTAAAAACAAAAACTCCACACATGTTCATTTAATGGAAAAATTTAAAAAAAAACTTTCTTTTTAATTGTCTTTTCATTAATCTCTAGACATTGTTCACAAAGTAAAAAGCTTTAGTAAGACTTGGGCACACTTTGCATCAGTAATCCAATTACTTTGAAATTCCTGTTTCTCTAAATACATGCACTATGAAGCACAAATATACATGCAAATTGATTTTGTCATTAAAACTCAAATTCTTAATGCTGGTATTATGATTTCCAATGGGGTTTGAAAGAGTTTCAAATTAGTGTTAGTTGTCCATACTATAGCTATATCAATTTTAATCTTCTGTTCATCTCTCACATTTATTTACATATGTAGTTAAATTTTAGATTTTTTTATTTACGTCGTTCTTCAAAATTATCATGAGCTCATTGTTATTTTTTTGCATTTGATTCAATAATATCAATACTATGTGATAATAATTTAGCAAACAGTAATCACTAAATAAAAGATTAAACACAATTTTTGATAAGACTGACCCATTCTGCTAGTCTCTCATAATAACTTGGTGTATGAGGTCTAGTAAAAGAATCACCATATCTTTCTCTGAAGCTGCTTCTATACAAAATGGGGCTCACAGAACGAGGGCGTTGAGAGAAATAGGATGCTTTGGTAGAGGTAAGTTCTTCAACTTCATGGTCTAAAATAGTAGAAATAATATAATAAATTTAAATTGCTTTGAAAACATTAAGCCAACGGTAGGTTACTTCCCCAAAAAATATTAAAATTCAAATTAATTTTTATTAAACAAATTGCATTTTCAAATTGTACAATGATATATAAAAAAAATTTACTAATTACTATTGCTCCTATTCTTAATAATAAATACAAGAATCCAAATAAATAATATTATCAAATTCTTACCAGTATCTTCATCAAGTTTTGACGAGTAGGATGGTTTAAAGACTGGCAAAGGATCTTCATAAGGCTCTCGAATTACCTACAAAAAATATAAATCTATTTATTTTAACAATGTTATTTTTCAAAATGAAATTCTCATTTTTTAAATATATTGCTAACTAGAAATTAATATCTTTCTTTCTTTTTTTTTTCAAATCATCCAGAGGTAAGGTACATTTTTGCAAGAATAAAATCTTCATTTAACTTTTTTCTTTTCAATATATTTGTCTTTATGTTTAATGATTTTGTTTTTCCTACAAATAACTTCTTTTGTTTGAACCGATTTATTCTTTTTTTAAAGTAAAGAAAGAGAGACAGGGAGGGGGGTGGGGGGAGGTTTGGGGGGGACTGGCAGGTAGGTAGATAGACAGACCAACAGTCAGACAGACAAATAGAAATATAGATAGATATGTCTAAATACATGTGCACAAAACTGAAGAATCTAAAAAAGAGTACATGACTATATGAAAAATAACTTACTTTTGACAAACGGTAATTAGGCTTGGAAACACTGGAATCATTCAAGTCAAAGTCAAGTTCTAAGAAAACAAAGATTTAACTATTACTATAAATATATATATCTAAGAGTCACATCTCAATGTTGAAAGCAAAATAGTAATAGAATAGTAAGAATAATATATAATCTGCATAGAAATACACTGCCTGAAATGTACAGCTAAATAGATATAATTAATTTAATGTAACAAACATTAAATTCATAAATCTAAAAGAAAAAAAAGAACAAGTTAAATAACTTAAGTGTCCAGTATAAAAAAAAATTATCTTTTTCTGTAACCTCAGCTTAAAAAGGGAAAGTGTAGTTAGCACCAGCCACCTTTACTTCCCCAACTTAAGTCAGGTGTTCATTTAGGAATTGTGGGACTTTAACAAAGGACCTGGTTAATTCCCTTGGTAATCGAGGATTGATCCCAGGACCACTATGCCATTCGTCCCACTAAAGTATTCAGTATACAGAAGCAAAATACATTTTCACCTCCCCCTATAAGCCCCGCTAAGATGTCCTAAAATTCAATGGAGACTTAAGTCAGATATTATTTTTCCCACCCTCATGTTACTGTGTCAGGTAAAAAAAGACTCTCAAACCAACATTGAAAAGACCAGAAATTGAAAAATGAAAACTATTGTCAGTGTGCATCATCTATAATAATAATTTAATACAATTCTGACCAATTTCTAATTATGCAAATTAATGTTATTCAGCATGGATATGTAAATATAATATGGGTACATATTCAAAAAAAGACCACCCAATTAGTTAATCTAAAATGAGATTTTATCCTGAAAATAAAAACCTAAGAAATATCAAATCGAAAGTGAAAATATTTATATATCTTACGAGACTGACTAACAGATCTGTAAGGTGAAGAGCTACGCTTTGGTTTGCTTTTAGCTGTCTTATCTGTAACTGCACCTGGTGTGCGGCCTATCAAATCCTCAGTCAACTTAGGAAAGCATAAATATGGCAAGAATGAGATAAAACTTGATATATGCAATATTTTAACAAAAATGCATAAATAAAATACTGAATTGGAAAGTATTATGTAAAATTTGTATTAAAAAAAATGTTTTCTTTTTGCTTATAAGTAGTAAAAAAAAGTACAACAGGAAAGGCTAAATGAAAAAAAATGTAAAAAAATTACAAGCTTATTGAAATTGAATTTACTTCATTGTAAAAAAAGTTTGTTCTTTAAATACATGAAAGTGACTTTCGATTTTTTTAACATTTAAACAATGATTATAAAAATAATAAGTTTAAGCTATGCTAAAACTAAAACTACTTTAGTTTTTAACAAAAGTGATAACTTCAAAATTTTTCCTTAAAAATGAAACAAAATAAAAATTAAAAAATTAGGAACACGCAATGAGCATATAAAAAGGAAATAATATTTAATCAAAAAGTATTTTTCCCAAACAGCTTCACAAACACTCACTTGTGATGAGGCATTGTTATTAATGCAGTATCCCTATTATGAAAAAAAAGCCTTATATATAAAGGGAAATGACACTTTTTGTCTATGCTGATAAAATGCACATTAATATTTTCCATAACTATATTCTCAGTGTACTCACCTTTCTAACTACAAATGGAGGTCTTGGATCAATAGTATCATCAAGATTTATGTCTGCTAACTTGCGTTTGCCAGGAGACTGAGACCTAGAACGAAAAAGGTAGCTAACTGTGGGCATAGAATAATGAGGATGACAGCAATCTTCCTCATCATTCTTCCTCCAGAATTGCAGTCTTAAAGGTGATGTGTCTTCAGAATCTGAGTCAAGGCAGGATACATCAGGACTTGGATGACACTGACGACAAAGGCTGTGTACATGTATATTAGTGGAGGGGTTTTAAGTACTAGCAAATAACATTTCTAAAGGATTTTTACACAAGTATTTCAAACTAATTAACTTATCTTATTTTTAGTACAAAGATATTTAAATTTTGACAATATTATAATATTTCATTATCTAAAAGATTTTTAGCTAAAAATAAAAAGTAATTAAAAAAAACTCACTGGGCTACTGGTAGAAGCCAATTATTAAATGAAATGAATAAAGAAATTATTTTCAAAATCATAATCAAGCTATAAACTTTAAAAAAAAACTGCTGCAAAAAAAAATACTCTGAAGTACAATAAACAATCATAAACTTCATGCTTTGTAACACAATACCTGAATACATAAATATAAACAGTACAAAAAGTGATTATGAATCACAACAAAAATCTCTTATTTTAAAAATTAATACAAATCTTGTCATACCTACTTTGAGTTTGAGATATTGCACAGGCTATAAATAATTGTCAATAATTATAAATCATCACAATGATTAAAAATATTTTTTTTACTTTCAACAATTATTTTCCAAGACAATAAACTAAACTAATTATTTACAATAATAGGTAGAAATACCAATCTCAAACTCCTTTAATCATTACCTTGCTCTTGTAGATGGTTGTCGTCTAGTTCTTCGTCTTGACTGTTTGTATTCATATGCAGAAATAAAACAATATTAGAATGATGATAATGATTATAAAAAGATTTATCTTTAAATTCTTCAAAACTAAATTTAAAAATGACATGGAAATACTAATCAACTTCAGATGAAAGACAGTATATTCATTCTATATAGGGCAAACTTAGTCATAGATTGTTTTAAAAAATAGTTTTGCATATTTAAAATTCTCTTCCCATGGGGTTTTACTGTTTTTAAAAGTATTATTTAAAAATAGGTTTAATGATAACAAAGGCAAATAGTTCCAAAATATATAACACAGTTTAACTCAGATGATAGTCTCTTCAAACGTCTCTTTCTCTTTTCTAGCATCCATCTTTTGAGCATTGTCTTTAGCCCTTGCCATGATTTCATCAGTTCCAGCATTTTTTATACTCTGGATGACCACTTTCAAACATCCGATCATCTTAGCTGCAGTAATAGTATATATGTCCTTACTTTGCCATTTATTTAAAACTACAACTATCTTTACTGAAATTCCAGAATACACAATATTACTTTCCATGTCCAAGGATATATTTTGGTGTAAACTTTATATTTCAGTGATTTTTTTGTACAGTGCATTCACTGCTTTTGATGCCAGTCTAATTCCTGTGTTGTACAAATGACAGTCAGAAGCTAAGATCTTCTGGAGCCCCTGGCGCAGAAGAAAATACTGGGCCCTTAAAATATAAGGGGATATTAAAAAAGCATATAAAGTTGGGTTTTGCCAATAGAAGATTGGGCTTTTGAGGCCCCTTACATTTCAAGGCCAAATGCATACACTGTGCACACATTGACCACCGAGGACAATCGTTATTTTATCCTATCTTATCCTATCTTATCATATCTTATCATATCCTATCATGTCTTATTCTACCTTATTCTGCCTTATCCTATCTTATCATATCTTATCCTCGTTTCTTTCATATCGAAAGTGGACATTAAGAAAAGGAAATGAAACGCCATTTTTTTTAAATATTGTAAATGCATCTTGAATCACTATCGAGTCTCCAATTAACAGGAGTTAATTTTTGTTGTTCATCTTATAAACAATCAATTAAATTAATAATTATTGCAATCATATTACCACCTTCTGTTTCAAATCTGCATCAGGTTGATATATTTAATTTATTATGTTGATCTACTATTTACTGTATGACTGTTTACTGTTTTACTGTTTAACAGTTTGACTGTTAACTGCTTTACTATTTCCTGTCTGCTGTCCGTCTATTGACGATTTTACTCTTGATGTTTTTTTACGGTTACTTGTTTACCTCCTGTTAATTGTTTACCTCCTGTTACTTGTTTACCTCCTGTTAATTGTTTACCTCATGTTACTTGTTTACCTCCTGTTACTTGTTTACCTCCTGTTAATTGTTTATCTCCTGTTACTTGTTTACCTCCTGTTAATTGTTTACCTCCTTTACTTGTTTACCTCCTGTTACTTGTTTACTTCTGTCAATTGTTTACCTCCTGTTACTTGTTTACCTCCTGTTACTTGTTTACCTTCTGTCAATTGTTACCTGCTGATATTTCAACTACCATCATCTTCCTTTAATATCACCCACCAGTTACCCACCCATTGAGATTTTAAAAAGTTAAACATTTATTGACTTTTAAAAAAAAGTTTTATCCGACCAAATATGCATGAAAAGATAGTTGGTGGCGATCAGTATCAAGATACATGTAACAACGTTTTGTTAAATGTATTTTTCTGTATGATTACCACGGGTTTCCGGGCGGCATTTATTGACACTTTGTACTAAACAGGTTTAAGTCATAGGCTATTGGTGGATAGAAGAGGTCTTGTAGACTGGTGTGAACGAGGCGAACTCCCGTGTCATTGTGTGTGTTTGCCTGTTTGTCTGTTGTCGTCCTCCACACCGTTATAAAAACTGCACCCCCCCACTTCCCTCTATTCATTCTGCGGGTTCGCCCATTAGCTTGTTGCCACCTCAGTAGACCGAGCGCCTTTTTTTCCCGCACAGTGTTGCGCTAACGCAAAATAGCTTTGAAAAAAAAACGTATAAAAAGTAGCACAAAGTAGCACAAATACTTTTTTTTTTTTTGGCTTTTAACAAAAGTCTTTCAATTTTTGCCACTTAAGAATTGATGGTTTGTTTTTTGTAGCACATGACCTGAAAAGTAGCAAATTTACTTAACACGGACACCTCGTACCAAAGTTGGTTTTTTTTTGTGTTAATGTCCCCTGTCTCTCTCCCCTCCCTTGGCGGCTAACGGTGTCAAGTTGAGACGCCATTTCGGTCGAGGGGGGAAGCTCGAAAGTCGACAGACGTTGCCGGTAGACTTGTGGGCAGACGGCAAGCAGACGAGCGGGCGACTGGCGCGGAAACCAGCGCAGCCATTAAGTATTGTAATTCTTCCTGGAGTTTAGTGGGGGAATAAAAGAGGTCTTGAAGACAACAGAGGAATTATGTAACTATATGTATACGGCGGGAAGGTGGTCGAATTCCTGCCAAGACAGACAGACAGACAATAAATTGTATGCCAGCAGACAACGGTAAATAGACAATAAAAAAAATGTCTTGAGCCAGACACAGAAACTGGCGAATAACATGCAAGTCATATTGACACTGTTTATTTATTTACCTTTACCCCACCCCCCCCACCCCGGGGGCCTCATTCCCTCCCTCCCCCCTCCCCTCTACGACGTGAACTCCCAACACTGTCATATTCCTTAACTCCTCCCCCACCCTTTCACCCTTCCGCATTAGTCCACGCCCCTCCCCCAAACACACACCGGCATTAACACCCCCTCCACACACACACACACACACACACACCGGCATTAACAACCACACCCCCCAACCCCCGCTCCTGTTCAGACGCATCGTCTATTCAGCACCGAATTTTGAATTCATTACTTATAATGCAAGAGTGTGTGAAACGTCAGGTTTATTTAACAGGGCGATAGGGGGTGGTGGGGAGAAAAGGGTGGGGGCGTAGAGAGGGCGCAGGCTAGAGAAATGTAATAATAACGTGTGTCAGAGTATGTTTCAAGGAAAGACAATCGATGTGACTGTAAAATGGGCCCCCACCCCTTGTAGTATTAATTTATATATTTTTTTTAATGTTGAGAGGAATTCGATAAGTGCCTTAGTCTTGGGCCCTAAACTATCTGTGGCCGTCTCTGCCTTTACCCCCAAAAAAAAAAAAAACATACGTTTGGGCCACATTGCAATCTAGCTGGACCAAATTGTGAAATAGCGCACCATACTGTGATTTAGCTGGGGGCCAACATGCGTATTGGCCGGGCCACAATGTGATATAGCCGGGCCACAATGTGATATAGCCGGGCCACAATGTGATATAGCCGGGTCACAATGTGATATAGCCCACAATGTGATATAGCTGGGGCCAACATGTGTAATAGCTGCTATGTACAAAAATGAAGTTTCATCGTTTGATGATATGGTTAGACGTTTGAGAGGTGGGGGAGGGGCGGGGTGGGGTGGAGTAGAAAAAAGTGTCGAGTGGTGCGGGGGGGATGCAGAAGGTGACAGATAACGTGTCTCAGTGGTGTCGTACCAGATAACAGACGACACGCCCCGACGGTGCGACACTTGTCTGGCCTTTTGTCAATATTAATGATGTATGTTTTTCAAAATCTTAAATAAATGAGCTAAGTGTTTACTACGGAGCTGTAGGCCTGCCATCAGGTTAGAAATTTAATTAAAAATTCTTGAGATATTAAATTTTATGTTTCTGTTTTGTTTTGTTTTTTTATTTAAAAGTGATTTTGAATGAAACTTTGTAATTTTGTTATTAACTTTTTTAATCTTTTCTTAGCCTTTGACTAAATATCAGTCGGTAGACAGCAATTGGATATCTCTTAATCTATTTGACTCTCTGCGGCTCGTGTAAAGGGAAACAATCTAATCCTTGTTATCCTTGTACTTAATCCATCAACATTCTTAAAACTAAGTGACGTGTGTATATATTTTTTTTCTAAAATCCAACTACCATGACATTGTGTGCCGGTGGCCTAGGAAGCACTACTAGGCCTGACAATGAAAAGGTAGGGGGTGGAATGGCGCCTTTATATGAAACGATCGTCTGCTCACATTAACGGTTTAATCTAGCAGAACGCAGATGATCCCTGTTTTATCGATGCTATCAATTTTGTATACATAATTTCATCTGGTCATAACCCACCCATTCCCAGCCCCCACCCCGTTGCACCATGCACCCACCTTCCCTCAAATCTCCACCCCAACCCCTTCCCACTTTTTAACCCCCTTAAAATTTGTCCCCCCCCTACACCTCACCCATTTTTTTCGGGACTAGTGTCGACGTTTTAATCTCCGCGGGATTTCGTCTGGAACCCCTGAAGCGTCTAGCCTTGAAGACGTGTCTAGCCTCGGGTCTCGCCCTCACTTCCTGAGGGCCCATTCACGAGGGACGCCACGGAGGATTTTACCTTCTTAAGCGCAAAACGATGAGATATGGACTTTATGTTTGATGATATATACATGAGATATGGACTTTAGGGTTTGATGATATATAAGTGAGATATGGACTTTAGGGTTTGATGATATATAAATGAGATATGGACTTTAGGTTTGATGATATATAAATGAGATATGGACTTTAGGTTTGATGATATATAAATGAGATATGGACTTTAGGTTTGATGATATATAAATGAGATATGGACTTTAGGTTTGATGATATATAAATGAGATATGGACTTTAGGTTTGATGATATATAAATGAGATGTGGACATCAAGTTTGATGATATATAAATGAGATATGGACTTTAAGTTTGATGATATATAAATGAGATATGGACTTTAAGTTTGATGATATATAAATGAGATATGGACTTAAGGTCTGATGATATATAAATGAGATATGGACTTTAGGTTTGATGATATATAAATGAGATGTGGACATCAAGTTTGATGATATATAAATGAGATATGGACTTAAGGTTTAAAAAAATAATGATAATGTTTTCTCCAGTCTGAACGTCATCTTCTGTGTTATTTTACCTATATTACTTTATTATTTAGTCCTGCTTAATCAGTGACGTAGAATGACGTCTGTATCAATGGGGGTCAACACATGATGCATGCGTGACGGAAGGCGGAGCTAAGGGAAGGGAAGGGGGGCTTGAAGATGTTGTAGATATCTGGATGAAACGATCTATGAAACCTATAATTGTATCGATGGCTGATATTTTGTAATAGACACGGGATAAAGGAGATTTATTTATTTTTTTAAATTTGTTTCATCGCCGTAGGACGAGACGAGGCCACAATCAACTGACCGAAGGACAGGACGAGGCCACGAATCAACTGAACGAAGGAGGAGACTAGTCCACGAATCAACTGAACGAAGGACGAAATGTAAACTGAGAAAAAAATCACAAGAGAGAATGTCAAATTTGTTGATTGTTTGTTGATGTTTGTTGATTGTTGATTGTTTGGTGATGTTTGTTGATTGTTTGTTGATATCTGTTGATTGTTTGTTGATGTTTGTTGATGTTTTTTTTGTTTGTTAATTGTTGTTGATTGTTTGTTGATTGTTTGTTGATGTTTGATGATTGTTTTTGATGTTTGTTGATATTTGTTGATTGTTTGTTGGATTGTTTGTTGATTGTTTGCTGATTGTTTGTTGATGTTTGTTGATTGTTTGTCAATGTTTGTTGATTGTTTGTCGATGTTTGTTGATTGTTTGTTGATGTTTGTTGATGTTTGTTGATTGTTTGTTGATTGTTTGTTGATTGTCTTTTTTAGTCTGAAAGTTTGCTATCTGGTTAGTTAACCAGAACCTCTAATCAATTTCACTTTTTTATTTAAATATTATAATTACAAGGTTTGGCTGTTCGTTGACAATAATTTCTGATTTTGTTGACAGTCTCCCCAGGATTATATGGATGTCTCAAGTATAAATACCCCCTTGCCCCCACCCCTCCAAACATTACTATGACCATTTAGCACACTAACACACAAAATATGTTGGAGGAGTTTGTTGTGATTATTTAACAAAAGCTGTGCGCGAAAAGAAAGTCTGGAGTTGTTTTATTATTTACGTTTTTATAATCTTTTAAATAGTTTTACTCTCTCTCTCTCTCTCTCTCTCTCTCTCTCTCTCTCTCTCTCTGTCTCTCTCTCTCTCTCTCTCTCTCTCTCTCTCTCTTTCTCATCATCTCTCTCTCTCCGCTCTCTCCCTTCTCTCGCTATCTCTCGCCCTCAGGTCCCTTCTCTCCTCTCCCTATCTCTCTCCCTATCTTTCTCTCATCTCCCAATCTCTCTCTCTCTCTCTCTATCTTCTCTCCATATCTCTCTTTCTCTCACTGTTGGGGGGTGGTGGGGTGGAAGGTGAGCGTGTTGGGTTTAGACTCAAATCTCGCAACTCAAATTTTGGACTTTTTTTTTTAATTGAGTGTCTTTTTTAAAAAATTTAACAACCTGGAGGCACTGAGTTAAATCCTAATCGAAATCGGCGTTGTGATACGTGGTGTCTCATTGACCACTGCACTATCAGATATAGTAGTGATGAAAGAAGGGTACTTCAAAAACCGTTCTATTAGGGGTTTTGCAGGATTAAATGATTACATGTCATCCTTTCTGGAACTTAACACAGGAACACACACAATTAAAAAAAGGTTTCAATTTTGTTTTGTTTTTTCATAAAAATCAAAAAATCTTTATGTTCTTCGGTGTTCTGAAATAGAGCATGCACTGTGAGTCTGTGACTGAAATAGAGCCTGCACTGTGAGTCTGTGACTGAAATACAGCATGCACTGTGAGTCTGTGACTGAAATACAGCATGCACTCACGCACTGTGAGTCTGCGAATGAAATACAGCATGCACTGTGAGTCTGTGACTGAAATACAGCATGCACTGTGAGTCTGTGAATGAAATACAGCATGCACTGTGAGTCTGTGACTGAAATACAGCATGCACTGTGAGTCTGTGACTGAAATACAGCATGCACTGTGAGTCTGTGACTGAAATAGAGCATGCACTGTGAGTCTGTGACTGAAATACAGCGTGCACTGTGAGTCTGTGAATGAAATACAGCATGCACTGTGAGTCTGTGACTGAAATACAGCATGCACTGTGAGTCTGTGACTGAAATACAGCATGCACTGTGAGTCTGTGAATGAAATACAGCATGCACTCACGCACTGTGAGTCTGCGAATGAAATACAGCATGCACTGTGAGTCTGTGACTGAAATACAGCATGCACTGTGAGTCTGTGACTGAAATACAGCATGCACTGTGAGTCTGTGAATGAAATACAGCATGCACTGTGAGTCAGTGACTGAAATACAGCATGCACTGTGAGTCTGTGACTGAAATACAGCATGCACTGTGTGAGTCTGTGACTGAGGTACACCGGCCTAAAGGGAGCTAGGGAAGTCAAGACATGAAAGTGTAACAAGACATGTGCCCTAATATAAACATGCAAAACTAACAGGTCAGTATGTGTCTACGACTAACGCAGACAGGTCAATATGTGTCTACGACTAACGCAGACAGGTCAGAAGGCCGAGTGGTAACACATCTCTTTAAAAATTAATATACATTAAAATAATTAGTTTATTTTTCAGGGAGGAGTGAGTACCCAGTTGCCCAAGTTTGTCAGGGCCCCAGAATTTCGGGCGCGGGCCCTGACGTCGATAAGAAAAAAATGATGAAAATATATACTAACACTTTTATAACGTGCAGTAATGCATAGGGCCTGCGACCGTCCTGAAACCGGCTTGAATAACAATCATGTTGCGCAATATAGCTTTTTATTCAACATTATCAACATTGGTACGGTTTATGTATCTAGGTTTGTGTAAAAGGAGGATCCTGGGTTTAAAGGGGAAGTAATAAAGTGTGTCAGGAGATATATGGTCGTCGTAGTGGCAGGTCAGGCAGGGGTCATAATGTAATTTCTACGTAGATGAAAAAGGGGGTGGGGGGACTGGGGGGGGGTAAGACGGTAATGGCGGATTTCTAATCAACGACTGATCTACCGGAAGTTCTGCCTATTACCCGGAGGCCTTATCGTTGTAACTGGGGTGAAAACTGACACTGCGGGGGGGACTTAATCGTGGAGACGCCACGGATATCTGGGCGCCTACCTTTCCCGTTGCATCTAGTGGGCGCTGTGTGATAGGGGGGGGAGGGTTTTGGGAAGCACATACGTCACGGCCAGTCAGATGATCTAAATCTAGCCAAGGAGAGATTGTAGACCGTATAATTAACGGGGGTTCATATCCAAGCGAGGTCAGTCATAGAGGGCCCACCGTGAAAGCTTTCAAGGGCCGTAGGCGGGCTTAGCGTAACTGGCCGGTGCTGTGAGAGGGGGGGCGTAGGGCTAATGGTATAAGCTGGGCAGAGAGTAGTAAGTGCCGGCTAAATTGCGTATTCCAACACGGTGCCCCCCACTCTGGGCCCATTAACTAGGCAGGGATCGAGCTTAGAAACAACAGGGCCGTCTACAGGCTAATTCTGGGGCCCGGCTTTTAGGAGCCCCAACCCGTGAATCCTCTTTACGTGTTTTACCTTGACTGAATCAACAATCTATTGCAGCTGTTACAGTCATTTCATAATCTAATATAATACAGATACGTCCAATACATAAAATGATGGCTCATCCCATAATGTACTTTTACACTTTTTTTATTACTACGGTAACTTACTGTACTGTAGATAGGTGGTTCTCAAAGAGTGGGGACGCGACACTCCGTTCAAGTTTTGATCTAAACCCAAAAATCAGACTGATCGATCGTTAAATGAAATTATAGAATAATCTGATACATGTAGATAGAGGTAGATAGATATGTAGGTAGATAGATATATGTAGGTAGGTAGATAGATATATGTGTAGGTAGATAGATATGAAGGTAGATAGATATTTAGATAGGTAGGAACATAGTTGTAGCTAGCTGTTGTGGCGCCATGTATGAGTTAGATTTGCAAATAGCAAAATCATTTCGGCGCCCTGTGTGGGGAAGAATGGGGGAGGGGGTCGCACAACCCGAAGCACCCCTCCTACGCTAGTGGGTAGGAAGGAATACATACATGTACATTTAAATGTAATATTGCGTGGGCTAGTCAAGTTGTATTCAATGTTCTTATAAAAAATTTAAAAGTTCTTTACACGGCATTTTCAACCAGACGAGACCTCGAATCAAAAATCGTATTCCACTTATTTTGCAATATTACGAGGCTTGTCGAAGCACTTGAAATCAGGCCCGTAGCGTGCGTTTTGTCTGCCCCCCCCCCTCTGCTTGTTTGCTCTACTTAGTAACATGTATTTCCTGCCCCCTCCCCCCACCCTGCTGTAGAATGCCTGACCTCTGCTGTAGAATTTTCACAATACGGGACTGCTTGTAATTAAAAAGTAAATCTTTGGCTTTGAAACTAATTGTTTGGGCACCCCATTGGTGAGGTGATGGGGGAGCGGCAGTGGTGGTTAAACCATTTATCAGGCAGTAAATCCCCCCTCCCCCCCCCCTAAAAAATTGCATCTTTACCGTCTTGAGATATACAAATGATCTATTTGATGTAATACGTATGAATAGAACTAAGTTTGTAACTGCCCAAAGGCCATGTTGAGCCACTTGAGACCAGTGAAGCGAATGATATTTTTTTTTGGGTCATCTTGAAGCCATAGCAGCTAAACAAGGTCTCTAAGCTAGACCTGTCCCCTCCAAGGTTCTATTAAATTCATATTTTGTTTTATAAGACAGCAGCGCGTTGTAGAATCCATGTCTGTAATACAGGAAGATGTATGTATGCATTGCTAACTAAAGAATGGTCAATTACGCTATAATCTAAATAATTTCCTTACTGTGTTGAATTTGCGGTTGAGTAAAAAAAAAAGTTTTTTTTTTAAAGCGCTGTTGATGAATCTTAAAGTCTTAAAATAATTGTAGATTCTTGCTAAATAATATGCTCAATACTTAAGTTTTCATTTTAAAAAAACACTCTAGATTTCAAAAAAACAATATTTTATTATGAATTAAAAATATGAATTAGAACGAATACAAGCAAAACAAATTATACACGCAGCATTAGAATTTTATGATGAACATTTCAAATAATCTTTTCACACAGATAGATCAAGATATTTTAAAAAAAGAATATTATAATTTCATACAATAATAAAACATAATTAAGCTATAACAATGATTAAAATTTATGTACTTTACTTTACAATAAAGAAGAGAGTAAAGTAAGTTAAAAGAATTTAGCAAGTAGATTGATTAAAAAAAACATTATTTGTTTGCTTTTCGTCTCTAATTATGAATAAATGTAGGTCACTCAAATAACATCCCTTAATAAATAAGGCTGCCCTGTCATTTCTAGACATACTGCATATGCTCATACCAGGGAATTATGGACTTTTACATGGCAGTGTGGGTAAAGTGCTCGACTGCTATGGGACAGGTCTCCAGTTCAAACCTCAGCGCTGCGGTGCCTTTTCTAGAGTCCAATCGATATCCCCAGGTCCACTTAGATTACATATAGATACCAAACAATTGTAAGGGAAAGTACTAGCCAAAAATCTCATAGAATAGCAGTGCCTACAGAAAAGGTAGAACTCTACTTCATCTAACCCCGACTGGTCTGTATGGACTTTAAATGGAAAATTTTCCTTTTTTTTTTCTCTCGTAACTTGAAAAACGTACTATATATTTACGTGAAAACATCTCCAAGTTAAATCTATTTTTAGCCTAATGTAAACTCTATAATTTAGAGAAATAATCTATTCCGATGAAATGCTCTAAAAATACAAGCGTAAATTGTTTTTCACTTAACAAAATTGTCATAATAAGTTTAATTACATTTTAGAAATAATGATTTTTTTTTTCAAAATATAATCTCTGTTTTAAAAAAAAATGAATTCAGTTGGAAATATTTCCAGCAAAAATATTACAATTTAAAAAAGTAAAATTTAATTACTTTGTGTAACTAAAACTTTTACTTTATTTAGTTTAATTTAAATTTTAATTGGCTTTTTAAATTAAATCATGGGGAGGGTACTTGTACAAGGGGAAAAAAAACCCCTTTGAGATGTCCTTGTAATTTCAAGTAAGAATGTAGTAATGATTGTGTGTCTGTGTGCATGAGTTGGTTTATGGGTATGTTGGTTTTATAGTCAACTAGATTCCAATAATTAAATGTTGAACCTGAATAGGCCCTACTACTTTATAAAAAAAAATACCCAGATCCATATATATATATATATATATATATATATAGAGAGAGAGAGAAAGAATCACTGCTGTTTCTTAGGCTTAATGGCCTGATCAAGATCTTTTGTGTTAGGTGTTGGAGTACATTCGGTTCTGTTTAAGGATATAAAAAAAAACATAGAAAAACATTTTTCAATAAGTGTAAAAAAAAATGTTGAAAGATTTAGCTTAAATTTTATAAACAAACAAATACGAAAAAATGGCATCAGTTTTTGGGATCTAGAGAAAACAATTTTTAAACTTACCCTTGCTTAACAATTTTGATGTATTCTATCTCGTCCATATAGTCACAAAATTCGGTATGATGTGGTATCATTTGTTCTCCTTTCAAACCCAAAACCAAAATGACAGTACAGTCCTCATGACCTCCTACACCTAAACAGCCATCGAGAAACTTTAGAAATTCAATATTAAAAATGTATTAGTACAATTGAAGTCTATGTAAGAAAGTGATTATCATCGCTTGATCCTGTAGTTTATAATACAACTTTATTTATAGAGACCTTCTTTCATTCCCACCATAGCTGTGTGTGAATGGTCTCGGGGGCACCACAGGCGCTAACGGTGGGTTATTTATTGCATTGATGGGATTTAAACTCTTAACCTACAAAACATGTCCATCTGACTCACATTCTTAGGACTTTGTGGAACTGTAGGCGATATCTTTCAGATATATTAGTGGACAAAATTACCTTTAGGGCCCTTTTAGCACCAGATTAAAACAAAATTGTATGAAAAGGGGTCCCTTTGGTGGTAAGGACCATATGCTCTTTCCTACATATAAGAATGGTTTTGTTTAGCTTAAAGATGCCGAGTTGTTGTACAATCTAACAAGAGCTACTAAATGTTTAGAATAAAAAAAGATTTCTACGTGTTTCTAAAGAATCAATTTGAGCATTTAAGCCCTATAGTAAAAAATGCCTATTGTCAAACATATAAAAGATTATAGAGCCTACATGTAATTTTATTATTACACTAGTAAACAGGCCCGGTACCCGGACCGGCTATTAGGCACGCAGTTGGAGTTGAAAATGGTGATACATATTCGAGCGCTTTAACAATCAGTCTATTTACAAAAATTAGCATGTCTTTGTACTCGAAGTGGCCCCAAAGGACATGAACAGATTATTGTAGCCAAAACACATTTAAGGGACACTTAATAATACATCAAATAAAGTTCATATTTTATATAAATAATCCTCAATATGGGCATAGAATCTTAACAAAAACAACCCCCGACTATTAAACTTTGAATCTAACATCCAACTATACATAATTTGCGCTCACAACCAGGCTTGCGGAGCCGGAGCCGAGGAGCCGGGAGCCGCTACTTTTTGCTGGAGCCGGAGCCGGAGCCGAAAAAATCTGGCGGCTCCACGGCTCCCACATGTTTTTTTTTAGCTTTGAAATTACAAATTTGTTTGTTTGCCTCCTACAATTTGAAATGTTGTCATGTTTTACGAACGCCACAACAGTAACAGGCACATCACCACAAGAAATCTTTAATGGGGAATCGTTTTGTGTTCGTTTTAAATCTTGTTTACCCTCCGAAATATTTTTAATGGCATGTTATTTTGTTATATATAAAGTTAAAACAGTTTTATTTCATAGAATAATTGTATAAGTCATTTAAAAATAAATTTTTACTACGAAGACAAATAGAACGCGTCATTTCGTGTATTATTTGACCGCGAATTTGTAATAGACTAAAAACAAAATGGGCGCTTTCTGTATTTAACAATTTTATTTTAAACAGAATATCTGAAATAGAGTAGATAAATTTATAAGGCTGTGGCTATTCTGACCAGGGTCCCAATAAAATCCGATTGTTAATCGGACCCGTGGCAAATATGCACTAAGCTTAGCTATATTTAAACTTTATTAGACAAGCCTGCTCACAACACCATATCATTGACTATTCTTAATTCATTCATAGTATTTTTAAAGGACTCTTTCTCAACAGTTCTTTTTTTTTTATAATTTATCAATTCTCTTACACTTAGCCCCACATCCATCCTTCCCTCTCCCCCGCCCGCCAACACCCTTCCACTCAAGACATTCTCAATTTACATACGACTAACCCTGTTAACAATATCACGTTACACTTCTCCCTACCTTGTTCCCCCCCCCCCGTTAAACGCTCATTCCCCAACCCTACACCCCCATCCCAACAGTTCCTTCTTTATAATATTGTAATTTATCATGTTTAACATGATGTATTGAAAATAAAAAGATAGACGTGCGGTTAAAAAAATAGCGGTGTTGCATCTCGAATCGTCTGCTTGACTCCCCCCCCCCCTTTTCCGCAACCATTTGGTTTATTCCCTCCCCTATCCCAACTAAATATATATTTGAGCGCGTTAACAATCAATCTATATTTAATACGAAAAATAGCATTGTATATAATTCATCCCAAAGAAAATAATCCTCTTTAACAAAAACAACCCCCTATTATTAAACTTTGAATCTAACATCCAACTTTACATAACTTTACTCCATATCATTTAAAAATCTTAATTCATTAATATTAATTTAAAGGACTCATTTCCAAACAGTTTTTCATTATCTGTCTCTATGTATCTATCTCTATCTATCTGTATGTATGTATCTATAAATCTATTTATCTTCTATCTATCTCTATCTATCTATCTCTAGATAGAGATACATAAGTCTTACATATTATTGGCACCACAGGCACAAAATTACAAAAAGGGGCATTTAGTATTAACTTCGAACATGTATTATTTTAAGTTTCTTGTATTTCATATTTATTCCAACTTTACATAATTTGCGCACACTACTCCATATCATTTTAAAATCTTAATTCATTAATAAGAAATCCTAGTTGTGTTTAGAATTCCCCAGCATTTCATTTTTATTCAAGAAAGATTCATTTGATGAACAAAATGCGCACCAAACATACTCTCATTTAGTAAGCGCTGTTTTTTTTTTTTTGAACTCCGCGAACGTGTGACGTAAAATCTCTCTTCATCTTTGATGTACTATTTCATCCGTGCGGTGCCGTGTATTTGTAACGTGCAGACATGTGGCTTTTATTGCCATGAACATCCTATACACCGCACGGTGTGAAGGTCTGTCAAACGTACGGTCGACTATGTTAGACGATTATGTATATAGATTTTAAATATATTTCATATATAACATTTAAATTAGAAAGAAAAAAGCCTTTATATATATATAACTCAAAAGCAATTTATAAAACTGAATATAAAATCTACCTCTTTAGCGGTTTCAAATTCATTAACATTTCTACAGTTTTCTTCCCCATTTGGATACATTACACGACAAGATCTTGATTGTACATCTAGTGCCTCTGAAAAAAAAAGTCGTAGTTCTTTGACTGTTCTACAGCTTTAGAAAGAGATAGTTCGTAGTAGGTCCAATCCAATAGGAAAAAAATTCAAGGATAATGTTACAAATACGATCACAATATTGAATAGAATCACTAATAACTATAGTTTGGGCTTCATTCTATACTAAGCTGACCATGAATCAGAATCATCGCTGTAAGTATTCAATAAAACTTACCAGCATTCCCATTTTCTCTTCTTGTAAATTCAGAATGGTTTCCGCCATTTTTTGCTTTACTTTCTTTATTGCCCATGTAGTTTAGTTTTTTGTTTTTTTTTATTCTTTATTCAATATTAAGTAAGCCTACCTCGAAACGATTCGGATTCATGAAAAGTCAAGTCTCGAGTGATATTTATTATTTTATAGTCAGTTGTTGATATAAAAAAAATGACCGAATCCCTCACATATTTGAAGTAAATGTATTCATTTTTATTAAAAGACTTGTGTTTCTATCTAGAAAAATAAAGCAAAAAAATTAGCCAAGCATTAAAAATTCTTTCAATGTTTGGTTATTTGACTTATTCATATAGTTAAATCGCCTAAGCTTTAAACAATATAACTTTGGAAAATCCCGTAACCCATTGGGTTTATCCGCCTATCGGTAAAACACAAAATTAGCTCATTTATAAGAAATACAGACCCTATAGGCCTATAACAATACCGTGACCAAACGTCTCAGAATAGCATCGTTTGTCCCAAGTCCCGGGGCCCGGAAGGGTCAAGAAATATCTTAGAATAGTAATAATGCCTGGCCGTGCCCGTTTTCGAACAAGATGCAAACATTTTCCTTCTCCAATCAGCCCAGAAGCGTGAAATTTCTACAGCAGGGGCCAGGCAATAGCGGGGGGGGGGGGATAAATTTTACTAAGTAGAGCAAACAAGCAGAGGGGGCCAGACAAAACGCAGGGGGCCCGGCTCCCTGCCCACCGCACGCTACGGGCCTGTCTCCAATTATAATTCCAAGTCGTCCATAAGGATGTCACCTGGATGACAGATCGTTAATCGTTAGTATTTTTAATGCGCTACTCTCAGCAGTGGTGTAGTGTGGGGGGAGGGGGGCAAGGTGGGCATCATGCCCTGGGCGCTACTCATAAAGGGGCGCCAAATGGTATATTTTACATATAATATTATATAACTTTCGAATGGGGGAGGGCGCTAAATGGGTATTGTGCCACGGGCGCGAGTTGGGCTTAGCTTAGCAACTGTCGGCTATTATTATGAATTAAAAGTAAAACTTTAACAAAAGTGAAAAATCGATATTATTAATCAGAGGCGTACCTAGGGTGGGGGAGGGGATGTCCAAGTTTTAAAATCCCCCGGGCCCCAGCTTGATGGGGGGGGCACAATTTTTGTTGTACATTAAATATTAAGAACTGTATCTTATATTATGGTGTCGAATGCCATAATGCAGGGGCCCCAAAGAGGCTAAGCCCCCCCGGGCCCCCAAATCCCTAGGTTCGGCACTGTTATTAATGTCAACGGCGCTAAAAAGTAAGTCGTTATTTTAAAGGAAATTTTAAAAGCAAGAGACAAAGTTTTTTTTTTTTTTCAAATTGAAATGTTGACTCTAAATTCCCTAAATGTTTAGTAATGCTGGACACCTTTAGTTTCTATTATAAACTATTTAGTTTATTCCCTAGTTCAGTGGTTCTCAAAAAATGGAACCACTTGTGAAACGTGAGCTGCTTTAAAGTGGGCTACCGTAAACTGTTATAATTTCTTCATGAATTAATGTTATAATTAGTTGTTTATCCTTTTTTAAAAACTACTTTTTCTAGTGGTAATCGACACCCAAACGGCTTTTTTGTCAATCATCAAAAACAAGGCCGAATTTAAACGAAAAGGCCCAAAGCCAGTGTCGAACCTAGGGATTTGGGTGCCCGGGTGGAGGGGGGGGGGGCTTGACATTCGACATCATGTCATAAGATAATGTATTTCATATTTAATGTAAAAAAAAATGGGGGGGGGGCAGTCAAGCCAGAGCCAGGGGGACTTTCGAATTTGGACCCCCCCCCACCCCCTCCCTAGTTAAGCCTCTGCCCAAAGATATTATAGATATGGGACCCTTTATAAGTCCAGATATTATAGGTCATATAGGCAGTGGCGTAGCTAAGGGGGTAGGGGCGAGGGGGGGGGCGGACCGCCCCGGGTGACAGCATAGTGAGGGTGACACTATGACAACCGTAATTAAATATGTACACATCAGCGGTGGTACAGTTGAAGTGCGGGAGTCATTCCTTGGATTGTTTCATCTATAAAGTAAAACAGCTTCTATCCTCGAGAAACTAGAAAACGAAGGACGGGATATTCAGTTATGTCGCGGTCAGGGGTACGATAATGCAGCATGCATGACTGGAATCCACGGTGGTGTGCAACAAAAGATCAAAGACATTATTCCGAAGGCAATTTTTGTACCTTGTTCCAATCATTCTTTGAACTTTCGTGGAAAACATTCGTTTGCTAAGTGTAACGTTTTTTGAAAGTCTTAAGGCGCTGTACACTTTTTTTGTTATGTCGACCCATCGCTGGAATGTACTAATGAAATACATATTTTAAAAATCTTTGGATTTGAACTATTTGTTTTGTGGTATTGGATTCGGATTTTGTCTTGGATCATACATGCAAGCAGTAACGTGCCGGTCAGTAGAGTAAAGCCTAGAGGTAGAGTATATATGAAAGTTTAGCTACAACTAACCATTCAGGAAAGGGTCGTGTGGGGTCACTGGGGTGACATTTCAACGGACCGCCCCGGGTGACGTGTACTCTTGCTACGCCACTGCACTTATCAGGGTGTGATAGTAAGACATAGAACATATTACATCTGTAGCGCCTTGAGACATACAAAATAATCTATTTGATTTAAGATGTATTAATATCATTCGTAGGTGACTAAGCCATGTAGAGCCATTTGAAACCAGTGAAGCCACTGAGGTTTTTTTTTTAATGGGGTGGGGGAACGGCCATCTTGAATTAAATAAATATGGTACATGTAATAGTTTACAACATTCTGCCCACGAGATAACTAGTTCTTTCATATCTTAATGCAAAGGTTTTATGTGTGCATCAAACGTAATGGACAGTAAAATTAGTTGTTTATAATTACACATTTTTCATTTACGTTACCTGATTAGCTGTAACCAAATTGTACATCTATATACATTAATTACATAGCCTGGCATAGCATAGACCACTTGGTTTATCTGGCTGTGTTACTTCACTCTTTCAAAACAGTAGGTATTACACTATTAACTATTAATGGAGCAAAAGCCATAACATGCTTAAGAAAGCCTCTGAACCAGACTTTTCCCCTCAAGGTTCAATTAAATTTATATTTTGTTTTATTGTAGAAGACATGTATTTAATATATGAAGAAATTGACATTAGATTGGTCAATTCCACCATGCTCAACTTAATTTCTTTAATGTGTTAAATTTACAGATGAGTTAACAAAATAAAAAAAAATATTGCTTTTTAATTTATTGAAGCCCTGTTGTTGAACCATATTGTCTTAATTCTAATGGAAGATTCTTGCTAAATAATATGCTCAATACAAAAGGTTTACATTTATTTAAATCTTAAATATCTGAAACAATATTTTATTATGAATATTGAAAATATGTATTAGAACAAATACAAGAAAACAAAATAATATGAGCAACATTCTAATGGCATGATAAACACATATTTCACACAGATACATTTTCACACTGATAAATCAAGATTTTTTTAAAGAATCTTGTACATTTCATACAACAATGAAAAATTAATACAGTCTTTTGAAGTGGAAAAGAAAGTCTTGGCTTAATATGATCTTACACAAAACCAAATATATATTTCATATTCAATAAATGTTTACACATTTGCAAAAGAACCATAAAACATTAAACTTTGACAATTATCCAAATTTTTGTAAATTACTTAACAATAAAGAAGAAATTAAAGTAATAGAAAGAATTAAGTAAATAAATTTAGTTTGCTTTTTAAATACAAATTTTTGTCTCTAATCATGATTCAAATGAAGGTCACTAAAATAACATCCTTTGATTAATGAGGTTGCCCTGTCATCTTTAGACACGCTGCGTAAGTTCAGACCAGAGAATTATGAACTATTACATGGTACCACGGGTAGAGCGCTTAACTGCTAACCGAAAGATCTCAAGTACAAGCCTCTGTGAGTGCTGAGAATTTTCTCAAGTCCGACAGGCCCCCCAGATTTCTAAGGGATACCAGACATTTGTTGGGGAAATTGCTAGCTATTCAATAGCAGCGGCTACATAAACAGATGAGCTCTTCTTCATCTGACCCTGATGATCTATATAGACTTTATAAGGGAAACTTTACTTTTTCTTTTACATGTAACTTGAAAAATGTATTATAATTTTATGTTTTGACATCCACAATTTAAATCTTTTTAAGCCTAATGTACGACATATTATAATGAAAAAACTTTTTTGACTATTTAATTTAGTGAATTAATCTATTCTTAAATTAGATGAAGTGTGCTAAAAATTGAATTTATGATGTATGCTAAATATTGAATTTATGATGTGTGCTAAAAATATAGATGTACATTGTTTTGTGCTTTAAAAATTTTTAATATTTAATTAAACTATGAAGAATTTTTTTTTTTTTTGTAAATATATTTTGTGAATGAAAATGAACTAATTTGGTAATATCCTAAGAAAACTATTATATTGCTTACATTTAAAAAAAAAAAATTACATTATTTCTACATAGCAAAAAGCTTACACTGAATTTAGTTTTAAATTTAAACAAAAAAAAAAACATCCTTCTGGATGCCCTTGTAATTTATAATCTAAAGGTTGTAGTGCTGAATTAGTGTGTATGGTGAGTTGGTTTATGGGTGTTTTTATTGCAATGATTAGATGGTAAACCTTAATACTATATTATAAACAAAAATTACAATAAGCCCCTACTATATATGTATATATATATATATATATATATAAAGTTGTAGATTAATCACTGTTATGACTTCAACTTAATTGCCTTTTTCAGACCATCTGAGTCAGATGTTTGAGTAGAGTAGACTCTGTATGATGAAAAAAAAAGAAAAATATAGAACATTATTTCTCAATAACTGTAAAAAAAATGCTGAAACATGTAGCTTTAATTTATAAACAAACAAATAAAAAATGACATGAGTTATTTGGATCTAGAGAAAACAATTTCTTTTTTTAAACTTACCCTTGCTTAACAATTTTGATGTATTCTATCTCCTCCATATAGTCACAAAATTCGGTATGATGTGGTATCATTTGTTCTCCTTTCAAACCCAAAAACAAAATGACAGCACATTCCTCATGACCTCCTACACCTAAACAGCTCTCAAGAAACTTTAGAAATTCAATATCAAAAATGTATTATTACAATTGAAGTCTATGTAAGAAAGTGATGATCATCTTTTGATCCTATAACCCAAAATAAAACTGTATTTATAGAGACCTTCTTTCATTCCCACCATAGCTATGTGTGCAATGGCCAAGAGGCACCACAGGAGCTAATGGTGGGTTTGGACTTGCTGGGATTTAAACTTTTAACCTACAAAATAAGACCTTCTGACTGACAATTTATAGCTTAAGTGCCGTTCTTACGACTCTTGGGGCCCATGGTGATAACTTTCAGAGATATTTAGGAGCAAAAGTAGCTTCTTGACCCTTAATTTTAGCACCAGATTTAAAAGAAATTAATAATGGACCATATGCTTATTATTCTACAATCTAACAAGAGCTTCTAAATGTTTAGATTAAAAAATTGCAACATTTTTCTAAATTATATCATTTGATCACTTATGCCCTATAGTCGAAAATGCCTATTGAAATTGTCAAATGTATAGAAAGATATAACATACAATTTTAATATTACTACATTTTAAATATATTTCATCAATAACATTTAATTATAAAGAAACTGGCTTTATATATAACTGCAAAGCATTTTATACAACTTAAAAAAACCCTACCTCTTGAGCTGTTTCAAACTCATAAACATTTCTATAATTTTCTTCCCCATTTGGATAAATTACACGACAAGATCTTGATTTTACATCTAGTGCCTCTGTAAACAAAAATAATAATTTAAAAAAAAAAATAAATCAAAGCTCATCAACTATTGAAAGAGATAGATAATTCATAGTAGATCTAATCCAATGAAATAATATTTGAAATAATGTTACAATTACGATCACAATAGTATCACTAATCAACAATAGTTTGGGCTTCATTCTATTCTAAGAGCAATAATAATCAGAATCATTGCTTAAACCTTTAATTATTCAGCAGACCTTACCAGCTTTCCCATTGTTTCCACTTGTAAATTGTGAAGGGTTTCCGACAATTTTCGTTTTACTTTTATTGTTGCCCATGTGGTTTATTTTTTTCTTCTTTATTCAATATTCGGTACCTCGAAATGATTCCGATTCATGAGCAGTCAAGTCTGAGTTATATTTAGTACTTTATAATCAGTTGTTGACATCACTAATTGACCAAATCCTTCACATTTTTGAAATAAACATTTCCATTTTTTTTAAAACATGTGTTTTTATCTAAAAAAAACTGCTAAGCATGAAATATTCTTTCAATGTTATGCTATATGATTTTATTCATTAGGCTAACACGCAAAGATTTAAACAATATAACTGGAAAATCCCGTAACCCAATGGGTTTATCCGTCTATCGGTTAAATACAAAATAAGCTCATTTTTAAGGAATACACACACATACAGACCTGATACGAAATTAAAATACGGTGACCTCAATTTGAGAGTTGTTGACCTGAGGGAAGGGCGAAGGGGGGTGTAAAGTTATTTAGACATTAACAATATCGTTCTCAGCGATTCAACAATAAACCCAACACTATTTTTTCAAATTATACTAGCATAGGAAAACTATACATTTTTTGAAAGATTATGAATATTATAGTTTATAGTCTATCGGAATATGCTAAAATTGTGTATGCAGTGATAATCAGTAACAATATAAATCTTGTTGAAAACAATCATTGTAATAACTACAACTATCCCAGTTATAGGTTTTTCCGCTTGGAAAAATTTAACAAAATTTCTGATTAAGGTGACCTTCTAGCATAACAAAGAACTAGTTTGTACATTTAATTTCTGCATTTTGATTTTTTGCTATCTGTAGTGGAATTTAAAATCTGTCTTATTTTTGGTCCAGTGAGCAGTTCCGCCAAGAAGGGGGGGGGAGGGCAGGGGGGCAAATGCCCAGGGGCCGGGTGAGTTTTAGGGGCCCGGACTGAGCTGGCCAAATAAATTTTGAAAATATTATTATCAGCACAGGGGCCCGTGACAGCCCTGCCCAGGGGCCCGTGACAGCCCTGCCCATGCAAGGGTCCGACATTTCTGTCGGTGGGCCTGCCAGTGGGTCACGGTGATATATATTCTAGTTTATTCTGCATGCCATTGTTCATTTACTTAAGGCTTAAAATGTTATTTTGTTTTAGTATTTTAACTGATTGTTAATAGTCCCGAAATCAGTAGGTGGTAATTTTCTTTAAGTCTAATTGAAGTATTTTATTTATATTACATCTTTTAACATTTCCACCCACTGAAAATAACTGGCACTTGATAAAAGGGGCTGCCTGCACGAATGATACACAATAATAGGGTGTCAACTGGGGGCCACTGCCACACTGTTCTTTAGGCAAAAGTAAGTAGACTTTAAAGTAGAATAACAAACTTTAAAGTATTAGCAAAGGTTTGTCCCGTGAAGCTTTTTATTACATTGATGGGCAAAAATTTATTAAAATTAGTTCACCCTTTTAGTTTGAAAAATGGTGTTATCTGCCAAAGAAAGGCAAAAGAGGAGATGTGCGAAACTAAAAAGTGACCCCGTAGAGTTCATTCGATACAAAGCTAAGCATGTTGGAGAAACGCAGTGGCTACGGTAATATCAAGACGGAGTTCGTATTTTTTTTCCGGGTTACATCAATAGATATTGCTCCACACCCTAACCCTATGCCTAACACTACCCCTATCCCTAACCCTAATCCTAACCCTTTTCCTAACCCTAATATAATTGCCGGTACCCGAAAAAAAAATGAGTACTCCCGCTAACCCTAATATAATGGCGCTTGATGTTACCGTAGCCACTTCGTTGAAGAAATCAGGAAATTATGGCTATTGCTACGTTCAAAGGAGGCAAAATTGAAAACCCAAGAGAGAAATAATGTAATTGATGAAAGGAGGGAGGAGATACATCAGGAAAGCCGGCTCACTCTCTCGAAACAAGTCCCCGGACTGGCCGGACATATGGTTCGAATCAGAGTTATTCAAGGACTACGATAGAGAGCTCTCAGTGATGGACTTGATGATGAAGCAAAAGCACTGGTAAAGGCATTCTACGTAAGAGATGAAAACAGCAGGATAGCACCCGAAAAACGTAACGTTGTTACACTGAAAACGTCTGAGGGCAAGCCGAAAGTTCAAAAGAGACACATGTGCTTCAGTCTGAAAGAAAGCTTATAATCTGTTTTTTTGAAGTACATCTTGAACTGAAAGTTGAACTTAGCAAACTTTGTGATCTTCGACCAGAGAATGTTCTGCTGAGTTCTCAGACACCACAGAATGTTTGTAAGGGTGTGTATCGCCAGAATTTCCTACGTGCTGTGTCTGCTCTGCACAACTCCATACCAGAAGTAACAAAGTACTCTACCGACTTTAGCGGAAACTGTCTGTGTGATGCTAATAGTGAAAGCTGCTGGTTTCGTTCTTGCAATAAAAACAATTGAGGGTTCGACAGCAAATACAAGATTACTGATGAATTGAAATCAAAACACGTTTCCTGGGAGAAGCGGCAGTCACTGAACAATAGATTGGTCAAAAAGTTAATCAGTAGAAAAGTCGGTGATTTGATTAGGTATATCATAAGTATGGAGGTGTAGTTTTTCAAACACTGCTACATCAAGCGAAATCAAGGAGCATCTTAATTCGAGTTGTGCTGAGCGACTGCAATAGGCATGACAAAGATTCAGCAATCGTTTTTACGGATTTGTTGCTCTCTCATCTGCCTTCACATGTGACTGAGATCAAAGTCTAAACAGATGATCCAGCAAGTAAATTTAAAAACAGATATGTGATGGCAGTCATGAAGATATTAGCTGACCAACACAGCATAAAGCTCAGCTGGAATTTTAGTGCAACGAGTCAAGGGAAAGGGCCTGTTGATGGCATAGATGCTACGCTGAAGAAGATGGCCATGGACAAAGCGCGAACAAGGAAGCGTGTGATCAATACTGTGGATGATTTGCCTCTGCTGTGCAAAGTTCTGCTGCAGAGGGTAGTTTAATTTGAGTGATTTGTTATATTTTCTTATATTGTTTTGATATATGCACTTGTAATACTCATCGATTTTGGGTACATGTGCTGATAATGAAAGAGGAAGAAATCAAAAACGAAAGCAATTTATGCAACTAGAACAAATCTACAACTCCGCACAACACATTCCTGGCATCGCCAGATTCCACTACATCTCGTTGCAATCAGATGGGAGGCTTGACAAGCGGCTCAACAGCAGTCAGGTGAGGTCAACTAAGTTCCGTCACAGCCTGATAATGAAGTTCTGCTAGCCGGACAGACTGTTGATGTTGTTCTACGAGAAAAAAGTAACAACACTGTTCATATCTACATGGCTCAAGAGGTGTCGATGAAGAAGTGTGTGTGTGTGTGTCTGTGTAGTAGGTCTACATGCAGAAATCAGAAAACCAGCACTGCCGGCCTGCCAGCACAGATGAGTCGTGGCAGTGAATGAGAGACGTACTCTGCTCCATTTCAACACCTGATTCAATAATTAATTTATAAGTTCATCATCTGTCCCGTGAGTCACCATGGAAAGGCTGATGTTACGTAATTTGAACTGCACGATGTGTTTATAACAATTATTTAACATATTGAAGTTAATTATATCTTACTCAAGGCAAATTGTATTCTGATTCTCCGATCAATTAAATAAATTGAAGATGTCTTAAATATTAATACGGCGTATTTAATATGAATTTTAGTATAGAGTAAACTACAATTTATTGATGTAATAATGGACGAATCCTTAGCCTTCAGTCAGGACCATATATATCATCTGTGGTAATGATTTTCGGTTAAAATTGATCTTCAAGAAGAATTACGCGATGTATCAGGAATGCTGCCATGTTATATGAGATGTTTGGACGTTTAATTTCTCTGTATCCATATACATTTATAGCTCTGATAATATTATCAACACTTTATGTTACTGAACGAAGCTTTTCAAAGAATAAAATTAATAAAACATTATTAAAGAATGTCACTAAGCCAAACCAAATTCTATTAATTGAATCCACACTGGCTGCCGTTCCAGACTACACACTTCTTATTAGCAGCATTCCGATAAACGGCATTGTATAGTAGTGAGCAATAACTAGATAAGCCAACTTAACAACAAAAGATAAAGAAACCAGATAGTTTTATAGACTGAAGCGTAAAAACGTTTCGATGTTTTTGTTTATTTATTTGCTTAGTTCTACAATATGTGTAAAGACGTTATAGCATGCACTAACTGCACCTATCGTTAAAGCTACCACTGGCTAATGTTGGACCCCTAAGCCAAGGCCAAAATCTAAATCACATATGGGGTCATCCATAAAAGACATCTACCAATTTTTCGCTATTGTTCCCCCCCCCCCCGTCCACTTTTGACTTCACCCCCTCCTGCCCCAAGCTGTGGACACCCAAAACATAAAGTGTAACACGGGGCATTGATTCAAAATGGTAAACAAAATAATTTTGCCCGGGAGGGGGTGTTGGGGAATCTAGAAAAAATCGTTTTGAAATAAGTGCATGACCCCCAAAAATAAATGTTTATTTCACAAAAATATTCATCTGTAAAGTAAATAAATTAAAAATATTCCAAAATTAATTTAGCATTAATGAAACACAAGAGGCCTGTATTATATTGATGAATACATTTTATATCCATAAATATGTAGAGAAAAATGCATGTAACAAAATGAACCTTTATATGTATTTTAATGAAATTAAAATATAAATAAAATATTTTATATGAAAATGTGCCACATATATCAATAGTGTAGTGATGATGAGTGTTTTATTCAAAATACATTTCACATGATTTTTCATGCAATTCGTGCATTTTTTTTTTGTAAAAAGTACTAATTTATCATGCAAATAAAAAGAATAATAATTAGGTGCTGAGTGTATCTTTACACCAAGGACTTAAGGAAGGAACATTGAAATTCACATCAAAAGAACTAAACATATGAGATAAAATAAACAAAACATCACTATTTTATCCATTTATTGATTTCATAGACTATTTACTAAGTGTTTGTTTTATAATCATGTTTAATGTTTCAGCTTGAACGATGATTTGAGTTCCATTTCTTGTGGAGGTTTACTCTGTGCATCCCTACAGAAAAAAAAAAAAATATCATGTTCAAAGTCTATGAAGCTTTTAATATTATGAGGCAGGACTGTATTAACCATTAGGCTCATACGGTGATAGTCTTAGGTCTAGAACAACCTTCATTTATCAGTTTATCTCACATTTGGGATATGTTTTGCCATTTAGCTTCAGCCATTTTTTTTTTGGAAATAACCTCAGTTCCATAGTATTTCGGTCCTATTAATGGGATGACTGGCTATGTAGAGTGCTTCACTGTCAATATGTCTATTGTGTTTAAACACCATCTGGTTAGTGTTCAGGACTTTTATCAGGTTGTAGCTAATTTCCCAAGTCCACCAAGCTTAAACCTCAAATTAGTGTGCTCAGGATTTTTATTAGGTTGTAGCTAATTTCCCAAGTCCACAGAGCTTAAACCTGACATTAGTCAGTGGTCAGGATTTTTATCAGGTTCTGGCAAGCTTAAACAATGTGGAAGCAAAGATGGCTAACCATTGCTCAATTTCCTATAAAGAGAACCAGCATTTTTTCAGAACCTGGTGAAAGTCCTTAAGTCCATCCAGCTTGAAAAAGGTACCTGACAGGAGGCATTGTGCTAGTCAACTACAACCGTCTCCTCTGGCGCCTCCATGGTCACTGCACACTCAGATATGGTGGGGGATGAATGAATGGCACTCAAAATTACATCCCATTCGTGTTTTATAGGATCAAGAGATTAAAAATCTCATCCTTAAAATAAATTAAAAAAAACAAAAATAAAACATGGGAAAAAGGTCTGCAACCCAGTTTTTTGGTTTTTAACAGAGAAACAGCTTGCATTGAGTAATTGACATCCGAGGGAGCAGCATTTAATTCAATGAAGAGAGCCATGTGGCTATAAGAGCCACATTTTGCCGTTAATATCTTAAGTCAGAAAATTAAAATTCGAAGTAAAATCTTGACCTGAAGTGAGGGCCCCCTTTTAATTTCTATGCATGTGCGGCCACCAAAATTTAAGATTTAAAACAAAAATCCAGAAACACAATATGCAAACTTTTTTTTAGAAATCTTCATTATTTTTATATTCTTTATTTTGTGCATGACTCTTAATTATTCAACACCAAAAAAATACATATGGAGAATCTTTACTTGTACAGGTATGATACAGTGTTTGTTGGTTTTTTTTTATACACACATTTTTACACCTTTAAATACAACTTATGTTTCAAAAAAGCTCTTTGTGATTACTGAAGAAATGCTAATGTTTATCTAAAATACGTTATACATTAATAAACATATAAACTGAATTAACTGAGCCGTTTTCATAAACATAGCCTATACCTTTTATTTTTTTTTATCAAATTGGTGCCTAGCTTCCTACATCTAACTGTTTAGTTTCAATTTTTCGCCATCTATTATATTCCAATAGTAACGAAAAATGTATACAATCTGAAAAGCAATTTTCACTGTACTGTTTTTTGTGTGTTTAAATTTCTCCTTAAGGCTGCTTAATATTTTATGAAAGAACATACCATCGTGGAACAACTTTGATGTACTCGATCTCATCAAAAAAATCAATGAATTCACTTGTGTCTGACATGATGACCTCTTCATTTAATGCTAGACATAGAACCACTGCATAGTTTTTATTCTGACAGTTTGGGAGCATACTTTCTAAGAGCTGCAATAGATAAAACAATTATAATTCCAATACTAATAGCCTATCACACATTTACAAGATTTCAAATTTGAATAATATATACTCTCTCTCTATATATATTATACAGAATATATAAAGAGAATATACTATATATACATATAAATATATATTGCTATAGTTAACAGTTTGATTTAAATGTCAATTAAATACATAGAGAACATAGAAAATTAGTTTCATTTGAAAGGTTTTTATTACTTGCCTCTGACGCCGTTTCAAATGTATAAATATTTCTTGACATTTTGTAATTGTTTGGGCTTATTACCTGTATGTTTCTTGAAGGTACTGGGTATGTTTCTGCAATAGAATATCTTTAATTAAGTGTGCTTTAATAAAACATTTAATCGTAGGTACTAATCAATAATGGTGTTCAAGAGTGGTTGACCATGACTTGAGGGTTTGATCCTCGGTGAAAAAAAAAAAGTAAACTTTTCCAGGTCCTTGTGAAAGTTTGTACAATGTACCCCAAGTCTACCCAGTTAAAAGAAAATTTTTAGTTGGTTGCTGGATGTTGTGGTAGCCACACAATCCCTTTACATGCCATGGCTACAGAAACAGATGGATTCTACATTTCATCTGTTCTCAATGATTCTTAAAGGGTTAGGGAATTTGACTTTTTTTTTTTTTTTTTTAAACCAGAGAATAGAGGAAAAAAAACAACTCTATACAAACATTTAACATACATTATACACAATGACATACAAGTTTTAAATATAATAGGTGAAGGAAAAAAAAAACAGCTAACAAAGACATCATTGTAAGTCTTCATAAGCTAAACAATGCTTGTGTATAGACAGGCCCGTAGCCAGGTCAAAGTAAGCAGGGGGGCACCAATACCTAGCAAGGGGGTACTTTCTCATTTTAGTTACTTTTTCTTTATTTTTTCCTCTTTTTCTTCTTTTTAAGCGGGGGGGGGGGGGCACTCCACATCTAGCGGGGAGGGGGCACAGCCCCCCCCTTGGCTACGGGGCTGTGTACAGAGGAACAAAAAAAAAAACATAATTAGAGTAGCGCCATCAATTGAAAATAAATGAATTTAATTATGTACGTTTTTATTTTTATATAGGCTATATAACTAGTAGTTAAATATCAAACTTTGAAAAAAAAGTTTGAGTCGCAAACTTTCTCATTACCGGGTAATTTATTTGTAGAATGAAAGTGCATTGTCCTAAAAAAAAGATCATAGAATAAGAAAATGTGCACGAGTATACTGCTTTGATTGCAGTTTATAATCTTGCTATTTGGTGAAAGTGAATTATGTTTTATATCTATCTATTTGGTGAATTTGAATTATGCTAATAATTTTGAAAGCATTCATTTAAAACCTTTTTAGACATCATATGAGTATTTCTCACAAACAGACATGATGGGCAAGTTCGGCCCAACAGGTTGCTTGTTCCTACCTGCACTCTGCTCCCATCAATGTTTAAATTGAATTTATACATTATTTAAAAAAACAAACAAACACTATCTGCTCTAGATCCAACCTTCTGTCACCCAAAATTAGAAAAGTTTGTTAACCTTGCTTTAATTGGTCCTTCAACATGTAACATTTTAAAAATATTATTTTTAATGTGGTCAGTTCATATTTAATAATTTTTATAACAAACTAAATATGAACATTAAGACAAAGTCAAAAGAATTACCATTTTCATTTGCGGACTCATTTTTCATAATGTCTACATGCCGTTGAAAAAACTGGTGCATCATTATGCTTACAGTGTCTCCCTGTAAGTCAAAGGTTGTTAATTTCTGTAAAATTAAAAAAAAAAATGACAATATTTTTCAGTAGAGGTTTACTGCCTATTAATTATAGGCTAGAAACATGTACCATATTATAAGATTATACTATGTAGGCGAAAATTATTAAATAAGTAAAGGAATTCTAAGCTCACTTATTTAAAACTCAAAATGAACTACCCACATGTAGGCCTCTATATAAACAAAATGAACACTAACTTTATATTGAACTTAGCATTCAAAAGCAATTCATGAAAGAATCACAATCTAAGCCCTAATGATAGACCTGCTGTTGATTGTGGTAAAGCATCAGACAAAATTTTATCAAATTGTTTATTATCAAATGTTTTTTTTTTAATTTTTTAAATCAAGTCAATTTCAAACATTAATAATATTAAAATTCCTACTATTATTTTTATTAATATTTGTATGTTATTAATAATAATTGGCTTGGTATCTAAATAAAATGAAAAGTAGATAGTAAACAAACATATAGCATACAAGTAACAAAAAAGTTTTTAAGTCCCAAATTAAATGGAAATTCCCAAGATTACTATTAAAACTCCACATCATAGTTTAAATTCCCAGTGTGCTAAATATAGCTCTATAAGCTGGCAATAAATAATGAAAGCAAGTCTTTCAGCTTCTCCATAGAAATCTACAAAATATGGATTGTCAGATCAAAAAAGTCAAAAATAAAGATGTTTCATTTAATTAGTTAGCATTTAGGACAAATTATTAACAATTTCTTTAAGTTACTTTTTTTTCACATGTGCTGTTTTTAACTTTTTAGAATTATTTAAACAAAAATTAGTTTTTAAACAAGTTTAAGTTGATCAAAAATACTGAAAAGAAAAAAAAAAACTCTTAATTTTCAGCATTTTATAAAAAGAAAAACACATTGCTAGACATTATTCATTTAACTTAAGGAATAAAAGTATCAATAAAACTAATGACAAAGACTGAAGACAGACAATTAATAGAGAAACATTTTATTGAAATTTTGTTACATTAATTATTTAAATTTTTCAGTAAAATATAATTTTAAGCTATCTTTAATATGTCTTCAAATTATGAACAAAACAAATTTTCTCACAACAGAATATATATTGAACAGAAAAAGCATTTATCATCCAACTGATTTTTTAAGCTCAGACAGTCAAAAAATATATATCTATATTTAACCGATTTTAAATATTACTAATGAAAACAAAAATATTGACATTCTTGTGTTCCGGAAATGGACTTTATTATGACTTCATACATATATATTTGAAAAAAAAACAACAACAAAATCTGGAAGAAATTAGTCCTAAAAATACATAATTTAATATTGAATGTGCGATGGCTAATACAATTTTTCGTAAAACTATTCTAATAGTCCTTTCAGTGAATTTCCAGTCAGAGTAAAATATTATGCCGTAAACCAAGGTCTATATGTTGTACAATAGATTATTTTTATTGATAGCTCACTTAAAAAAAAATGCTGAAAGGAAGACCTATTTAGAACGAGTTTGCATGTTTTGTTCAATTTAAATTCTGAGGTCACATTTTAAAAAAATCAGACTAAGTTTTCAACAAACGTTGTCCACATTAATGCAAAGTACATGTAAAAGTTTTATCAACAGATCATAATGGCACGTGAAATATGATGCACCGGTTTTTGTGTGTAAAAAAAAATAAATAATAATGGACAGAGCATCTAATGTTTTACTGCCTTAATCTCATACAACACCCCTTAACATATATATAGGTAAGTAGTCTAGTACCATCCAGAGGGTAAAATATAGCTGATGCTTAATAAGAGATTTATGGTTCAGCAGTAGACACTGTATAAAACACCACATTGTAAATATTCAAATAATTTGAGTAATATTTAAAAAAAATGACATATTACATTAATCAACACATGAATTATTCTAAAAAAAATAGATATACACATTTTTTTTTACAATATATTGAATAAGCAATATAAATAATTCATCAACATTATGAAAGGTCATATAAAAAAATAATTTCAAAGTATAAAATTTTTTTTAATTTACAGAAAAAATAAAATAAAACAACAACAAAAACAACCATTGCCTTGATGTAATTCTGTATATCCTACATATATGAGAGACCAATTACTAAAGAATTGTTTACTGTAAAGCAGGGGTGGGCAAACTACGGCCCGTCAGAGTATAATATGCGGCCCTTTTGCATGTACATGTTGTGATCATGTCTATGTTAATTTTCACTATATTTTGAAAATAGATCCCGACTATTTGATTCGTCGAATCTAGGGATATTAAATCGGTTTTATGGCTCCAGAATATTAAAGCTGCTTGACCTACAAGCAGATTATGACCTTAGGGAGAAGCTCGAGTCAGTTATTTTGCTGGAGTTTTAAGGGTGTTTGCCAGCAGCGGCGTTTCCACACCTAAAACACTCTGCTGCCAAGTTTTTTTTGTCGCTATTTGGGTCCACATACATTTGTGAGCAAGAGTTTTCTTGTATGAAAGTAAACAAGTCTAAGAACAGATTGATGTTGGCTGACTGCAATTTTAATGCAGTCTTGCGAATCACAAACAGTAAACTGGTTCCACAGTTCAAAAACATCCAAAATTGTGAACAGTTACATTCTCATTAGTTATAATTGTACTCTGGGGTCAGGTTGTATGTAAATTAATTATTATGGCATATAATAATAAACTTTAGTTGAAATAATTATGAATAGTAAAGTGTTATTACCAAATTAGAAACTGATTTAGTTTGTATTTTAAAATGTAATGTGCATGTGTAATAGAGTGTGAATGTGAATTAAATGACAAATACAGGGTTATTATCATAAATACAGGGTTATTATCATTAATTCATATTTTCATACGTTGTAAATTGTAATTAAGCCGACAAAATATATAAAACTATCACATTTTCAATGTGGCCCTCCATAGAAAAAGTTTGCCCACCCCTGCTGTAAAGCATTAATCTGCCTAGATTAATCATATGGTATTCTCTTCAAGACAGTTTACAAAAAAAAGCAAAAAAAAAAAAACATTTCTCATTTTTCAGCTATACATAGAGCTAATTTTCTGCAAGGATCAACCTAAGCTTAAAACAATAAAATATTTTGTAATTACCTACTGACTAGGTAGATGTGGAGGTTGTGAGCTTGATCTGGGTTGGTACAGTTCACAGGTTTTATTCAAAACCACAATTATATACATGTAGTAGCTTTGTGGTCTTCATGACCACTGTAGTCCCAACTACATTATTTTAGGTACCGTTGAGTACTAACAACACAAAATGTCACTACAGTGACCATAAAATTGATGTAAATTAAATTACACATCTTGACAGTGTCTAATAACCATTTTTTTTAACAAGTAAAATAAATTTTAACATCAGAAATGATGGATGGTAAATTTCAATGAGATAAAGTAATATACAAAAAAAAAAAATTTAATAAAGTAAATTAAAAAGATGTAATAAAACTGATAAGTAGAGTTATTTTGTTTCAAACTACACTGTTGTATCACCCAATGTGCATACTTTTAACATCTTTCTAAAAAAAAACAACACATTTGGTAAAAAAATTCAGGCATAAATAAAGATTGATCTTTTTACCACTTGACAGTGAATACAATTAGTGGTTAACATTTTGTTTGATATGAACAACATTCATTATATCTTGATTAAAAGGTGATGGATCTCCATGAGTTCTGAAAAAGGAAAAGAAAAATAATAGAACAATTGTAACCACAATTATAAAAATTTAACTCCTAAATATGGTCCGTAAGATGCTGTTCAAATTGTCACTTTGAGCTTTGGTCACTACTCCCCCCCCCCCCCCCCCCAAACAAACACATATTCTTTATTAGTAGTCTGCCTCACTTTCTACTGTCTATTTGTGGGCCAAATTGGGTCCATAATTGGCCTGGTGGGCCAGACCAAGAGCAAATGGGTGGATTGTTGACATGAACTAATATGTAAACGTCATAATATAAAAAACTAGCCCTGTGCTTCACTCTGAAATGTACTGCATTTTGTCTCTCGCATATCCCTATTCTGTCTCCCAGTTTCCTATCTATTATTATGTTACTTGCCCAGTTCCTGTTATGTTTGTTGCCTCCCCCCACCCCCCTCCTTCATCATCTCTTTACAAATTCTGATTACCAATGTTTGAATTATTTTCAAATAAAAATGTTTATTTTTGATAGTGATTACTTTAGAAAGTTGAATTTATAATTCCATGCCTTTGGGCTCCACTTTCTATTTACATACATTTTATATCAGGAACACTATTTGTCAAACATAAAAATGTTAATTTTTTTCATTATAATTACTATAGTAAGTTGAATTTGTAAATCAGTCCCTTCAAAAAAAAACACCCCTAATATTTTTCATGTTTGTTCATAATAATGTGAATAATTTATGAAAGTCTTTTTTCATCACATCATTTGACAAATAATTTTTTCAAGTTAGCAGGTAATGCTCATTTTTGACAAACTCTTAAAAATTAAAATATATTTAAAAAATTCTTCTTTATTTATTGTTTTCCAAAATCCCATTAATATGAAGAATAAGATTTATTTTTGTAAACACTATTTAGTTGCTATACCTTGCTCATTTTTCAAAATATAGACAAAAATATTTAAAAACCTCAAATATTTACACTATCTTTATTATATTCACAGAAATATAAAATATAAATTAAATTTCTAGTGTTCTGTTTAAGAAATAAATATCTAGAGTACTCGCTAAGAGATAAATGCTATATTGACATTAAAATTTTGATATTCTGAGTTTCTTAATACCCCAATAAAGAAACACATTTACTTTAACATTACATAGTTATAAAGTGACTAATAAAAAAATTAAACTTACAATTTAGTTCGAAGTTCAATCTGCTCTATGGTGTCCAGCCGATCACCAAAATCATCCATATCAGCAAGGATAACTTCTTTAGCATTAGCGAAAATGAGAACAACTTCAACTGTATTAGGGTCAGTGTTGAATGGCTTTAAACACTCGATTTTAAACTATATGGGAAAAAAAATAGATAAATAGTTATTTTAATTATAAATTCACCATTCTTATTCATGCTTTTTAAGTTTAAAAAAGCTGTCTGACATTGTACACCTTATATTATAAAAAATACACAATTCATGCCTGCTTTTTGGAAAAAACCATGATCTTGGTGTTTTCAAAAAGTTCAATAAAAAATGAAAAACTCCAGCTTCAACTATTATTGATTAAAAAAGAATTAAAATGTTAGTTTTAAAAAATTCATTGCAAGTTATTTAGAAAATACTTCAGATATCCAGCAACTGATGAAGTTTTTGGGCTTCAGCATAAATTTGGTATAAACTGGTAGGGGCACAAAAATGCCTGTAACTTTTCCGGATGTTTATATAGTCTTTTTTTTATCGTAAAATTATTTATAAATTACTACCTTAAATAGTCTATCTTTATAGAAACATCTTGGAAATTAGATGACCTTTCTAATGATATATATTTCATATATGTTGACTTCATAAACAGAGATGATAAAAGTATATAAACTTGATATAATTTATACGTTTCCATTGGTTTTGCAACTTTCAAATCTTACACATTACAAACTAAAAAAACTATCAAATAATAATAACAAATGTTTACATATTTTAGCATTATAATATTGTATTTTCATTTCCCTCACTTTTGATTATATTATCTTCAAATTTTTTACAAAAATATTACAATAGTGAACTTTTGAAATATGTCACCACGTTGGTACATTAAAACGGTCAGGACTCAAATCATAATCAAAAATTTAGTGATCCAAGATATAGAAATAAAATCAGGCATAATAGGGTGGAAAATTTTTTTTATTCAATTAAAAAAGAAGCTAATAACAGCATCCAAGAATATCATCATAATCAATATAATCCATAATCAACATAAACAGGAATGCATCACTATCAGGAATGAATCACTTTCGCAAAAAGAAAAAAAAAAGTGCTTTGGAAAGGGAGAATCAAATCTTCTCTTTTACATACTTTAAGTCTAGAACAAGTTAATAGAAAGTAATTGTAATCGTAATAACAAGATGTAAAACATGCATATGGCCTCATGTTGGAGGAGTGGGGGGGGTCAGACTTTTAGAGATGTTATAAATTATCCGAAACTTCTGAAAAAAATTACTTCGCTGTAAATCTCCTGGAAATCATTAATTAATAACCATTTTTTATATTGTTTATTGTAAAATTATAATTTTTAAATAGAAATGGGGAATAGCTTGTAAACCATGTTGAAATTACATGCTGTGGTCAGCGTCTTAGACTAACAATGGTACTGCGCACGTGCAGTGAGTCTGCTATGCAATTATAACAATCGACATTGACCAAACAAAGAAAGTCCTCTCGTAGGGGTCTGGTTTCTGCCTCCCTGTTATAAAATAATGACTAAGTTACACAAATGACCTAGATATTCAAATAGGTGAAAAGCAGACCTTCACATGGATACCATCTGTAAGTAATCGTAAGTTAAAATGATGGCTTAATCCTTAAATTAAAAAAAGCCATTTTGGCAGACTTTTTGACCAGATAAAACTTGTCATATTTACCCATTTCCCACTAAATACATAACAAGAAAAGAACTGTCCAAAAAGGGATAAAAAAACCTAACATGATTTTGAGTAGAAATTTCTCCACAAGAATATGAAGGTTTCTTCATGATATATTTAGAATAAGGTATAGAATATCTATCCATTAAATGTAAAAAAAAGTCCTGTCCCATAGCGATTGTGGTCTAAAATTTGCTCCCGTAATGAGAAGGTTAATCTATGGTGCCATAAAAAAAAGATGTTTGAGTGAGTAGCTGGGTGCAGCAAGTTTAAAAAATAATGCATCCTTACTTCCCCAGCAGTTTGTACAGGATAGGCACGGCACTGTGTAGAGTTGTGATTGGGAAGAATAACAAGAACATCTTTACCAGTCTCAGGATTGGCTTCTAAATGTAGCACAAATAAAGAAATATATGAATACTTTACATAATGTATATTATACTGAAGTATAAAAGGAAGATTTCACTTTATAAAAGAAAATGTAGCAAATACTGCTAACTGTAAACTGAAAAAACATACCTGGAGATATGTTACTGCTACCACGCGTCCTTGACCTACTGTTTTTGTTCCCCATTAGTTTTCAACCTGACACAATCTGGTTACATAAAAATACTAGCTAATCAGTTATATAAGGCATGTTATATAAATAGTCAATTTACATGGGAAACAAAAAAACAACAGATTTCGATACATTACCCAACAATTTTTAGTTATTTAGTAAAGATCCTTCTTTACTAGCCACACTGTAATTGCAAATAAAAATAAAATCATACAGACACTTGTTTCACCATAATTAATGTGAATATTAGCTATCACCTGCAAGAAATTGATGGAGAATATAATGAAGATGTAGTACTCCCCCACACAAAAGCGATGTTGCAATCACTAGCTAAATTAAATTGCAGCCGTTGATGCTTTGAAGGCAAGGGGTGATAAGCTGTATCAGAGGTCTATAATTGAGCGATGGGCAAAGTGCAAGCATTGCGGAATACAGAAAGCAGGAATCCAAATGACACTGTGGTGGAGGAGATATCTGGAAAACATACCAAGCCTTCTGGTACCAGACGCTGCCACTTATAAGTACAAATTTGTATTAAATTTCATGCTTTTAGGGCAAATCAGCTAATTATGCCAAGTGCCTAAAATATTCACAAAATATCTTTTTTGGGCCTGGAAAAAAATATGATTGGCCTTGATTTTTCCTAAATCAAATTTTAATGATGTTAATTATTTTCAATTTCAGCTATAACCAATCTTGCTTCTAAATTTAATAGAGTTAGTGGACTAATAGCTTACTCTGCCATCGCATTTAATAAGAGCAATGCAATAATTCCTAGTTTTGAAGCTATTGAAAAGCTTTTCAGTGCAGCTGCATTGATAATGACTGCTCATAGTTGTAGAATGACTGAAGTCAAAAAATAAATTTATCTCTGTCTTAAAGCTACAGTAGTCTATATTTACACAATTAAACCTGTTATAATTAGTACTGTTTCCAATTTAATTTCTTACATTTAGGCTACATGCATTCAAGTTGATGCATTTTCTTGTCTTTGTAAGGTAGAGTCATAATGTTTACCAAAAAAAAAAAAGGCTTATTTTAAAAATAAAGTGCTGTGATTTGTAAAAGAGTCTTAAAAAAATTACTTTTGCAACAAAAAAAAATTAGGAAAAGTTAAACATAACTGGTATTTGTTAACCACAGTCCCCTCTGGAGATTATTGGTTCTTTGCATATTCCAGTGCAAATGCTTAAGGTAATCTCCTATTTTAGCGGCAGAAATTTTTTTGATAATATTATTGATACTTTACCTTATTAAACATTCCCAAATCATAGTATTAACCCACTAATACTAATAATCGTACGCTATTTTAAGAATTAATATGAAAGAAACATTTATCTTGTGGGCAAATCTGTCGTTAACAATTAACCTATTTTTTTTTAGTTAGGCTAGTTTAACTATGAAGTCTATCACTATCACTGAAGTTTAACTTGAAATGTTTAGTTGAAAATTGGTTAAAGTAAAATATTTAAAAGCATTAAAATATGTTAAAGAGTATTACGTTGATATTGAAAATGAATAAAAGTATTTAAAGTAACGGTTTGTGCTTCTGTTGTCTCCACAGTTCGAATCTGTTCTATTTGAAACATTTATGTCTCAATCAATAAACATGCGCCATTGGGATGCCAAGTGCCAACTAGTGCCAACTCTTTTCCATGAAAATTATCCAGTATTAGACGAAAAAAAAATGCTAGAAAATATCTAAAACATACAGATCTAATTGTTGATCTAGGTTTGTATCTAAATTGAATATATAAAAACAATGTTTTATTCAACATAAAATCTTAATGTATTGCCTTTAACCAATATCTCGCCGCTGTTTTTATTATCTTCCTCATAACTTGTGCTATAAACCCTGATGAAATAAAACAAACCTATTTGTTTGATATAAATAAAAAATGATTATTTAAAGAATTTCACCTTAAAAGGACGATTTGCTTGGTAAATCAGCAAATGATACTATGAAATAACACAATGGATCAAAACATATTAATAATTACTTAAATGAACTAAAAGAAAAAAATCTATTTTAGTTTTTACTGTCTCTTGTGAGTGTAAATACGGTAAAAGAGGCGTACCTAGGGTGGGGGAAGAAGGGTTCAAATTCAAAAGTTCCCCCGGGGTCCAGCTCGAGGGGGCCCACACAATTTTTTTACATTAAATATTAAATACATTATTTTATGTCATGGCGTCGAATGTCAAAATGCAGGGGGGCCCCAAAGAGGACAAGCCCCCCAGTGGGCCCCCAGGCCCCCAAATCCCTAGGTTCGGCACTGAATACGGCAAGCGACAACCTACTAGTACTATAGAACGGTAATATAAAATTAATGAACGATACTGCTTAGAGATTTCACTATTTATTTCTATGTGTAATAATTATTCAGAGATGTGTTAAGAATAAATGTTTGGTAATATCCGAATTTTAATGCTATCCATGCAGATTTTCAATGACGTTGTCAACACCGGCCTGGGGATATAGAGATTCCTCACTTTAATATTCCCTATGAAGTTGGAAAGGGATGCAATCGATTTGCATTAAAATGAATGCATCGAATACGTACGATTTCGCAAAAAACATTTTTTAGTTTTTTTCAAACCCAGAAGTAGAGTTCAGAGGCGTAGCTGGGGGGGGGCGGGAGGTACATATGTCCCCGGGCGCCGAGGTTCAGGGGCGCCAAATGGTATATTTTACATATAATATTATATGGTTTTCGGATGGGGGGGCGCTAAAAAGGTATTAAAAAGGTAAAATGCCCCAGGCGCGAGTTGCCTTGCCCACCCCTCGCTACGCCTCTGGTAGAGTTGATTTAAAATCGGAGTAACATATGCTTTGTACATTTTTTAAACAAGTAAAATGTGTATACCTTACACCTACATGTGCAAGCCCAGCCTTACGAATTACGGGGCCCTATAAAATGGATGCTTGCGCGGCCCGTCTTCTAATTTTGTTTACAATAACAACTATTACTATTAATATTAATATAAATTTAAATTGCGGGACCCCTGCAGCAATCGGTTAAATCGGCCTACATGCACATGTAAATAATGCAGTGGCTATTTGCAGAGGCGTCGGTTAGAGATGCGGGCCACAACAGGTGACACCAACATGCAGTGGCGCAACCAGCAAAAAAATGCTGGGGGGGGGGGGCTCACATATATAAAAAAACAGTTTGACAGTCTTTTTAGTAACTTTATATAGTAAAATATGTATTGATGATTTGGTCTTGGGGGGGGGGGGCTTGAGCCACTGCCAACATGGAGGTGACACTAAAATGAACAATTCTAACTTTCACAGCAGAAAGAACTCGATCTAGTCGTTTATAACCGATCAATGTTAAAAAACATGAACAGTAGCACAAAGTGCCACCAAGCAGAACGTATGGAGCTAAGGAACATGAATAAAATGTATATATATATACACACACAGGGCCGGCCTTACGAATTACGGGGCCCAATTTAATGGATTCTTGCGAGGCCCCTCTTCTAATCTTTAAAAGCTTGTGACAATAGTCATGACTGATAGTGATACGCTAATAGTAATTGCGGGCCCCTGCCAGGCGCGGGGCCCAAATTTGAGTTATCGGTCAAATCTGATTAAGGCCGGCACTATATATATCGCTTATATATATGAGTGTATATATATATATATATACACTCATATAAGCGACATAAGATGGAAGAGTTAAGACACTTGTCCAGGGGCGGTCGTAGCATAACATAGGGCCTAGAGCGAGTGTCATACGCAGAGTTCAAGAGCGGGTGTCATTGGCCTCCAACTTTTCCGTTGGGCCAGTATTTAGTATTGTTACAGTTTGCAGAACAAAAGATTATTCCAGCGCGACGCGATCTGTCAGTTGTGGGGCCTGGGGGGTGCTGCCAAAGTTGCCACCTTTGGAGTACCCAACACCTGACAATAGTTACCTATCTTTTGCCACCCTTGGAGTACCCCCACACCTGACAATAGTTACCTATCTTTTGCCACCCTTGGAGCACCCCACAACTGACACCCCACACCTGACAATAGTTACCTATCCGTTGCCACCCTTGGAGCACCCCACAACTGACAATAGTTACCTATCCGTTGCCACCCTTGGAGTACCCCCACACCTAACAATAGTTACCTATCTTTTGCCACCCTTGGAGCACCCCACAACTGACACCCCACACCTGACAATAGTTACCTATCTGTTGCCACCCTTGGAGCACCCCACAACTGACAATAGTTACCTATCCGTTGCCACCCTTGGAGTACCCCACACCTGACAATAGTTACCTATCTTTTGCCACCCTTTGAGCACCCCACAACTGACAATAGTTACCTATCCGTTGCCACCCTTGGAGCACCCCACAACTGAAAATAGTTACCTATCCGTTGCCACCCTTGGAGTACCCCCACACCTGACAATAGTTACCTATCTTTTGCCACCCTTGGAGCACCCCACAACTGACATCCCACACCTGACAATAGTTACCTATCTTTTGCCACCCTTTGAGTACCCCACACTTGACAATAGTTACCTATCTTTTGCCACCCTTGGGGTACCCCACACCTGACAATAGTTACCTATCTGTTGCCACCCTTGGAGTACCCCACACCTGACAATAGTTACCTATCTGTTGCCACCCTTGGAGTACCCCACACCTGACAATAGTTACCTAACTGTTACTAAACATGCAAAATAAAATACGTTTACCTCTTTTTTAAGATATATTTTTCAAATAGTTTTTTCGTTGGGTTATTTATATAAATGTAGCAATGCAACCTAGCATGTGGTTAACAGATAAAGATCACCAAAAACCGAATTCACCTGAGAGCCAGGGGCGCAACAGTATGGTGAAGATGGTAGGGTCCAAAATATTAGGGAAGATGAAAATTGGTATGTCTGCCCCCCAAATTTTGGTAGGGTCGAATACCAGTGGCTTGATTTTTGGTAGGGTCCGGACCCGCTCGACCCGTACATCGGTTACGCCCATGCTGAGAGCTATCTAAGAAGACCTTTGCTTTGCGAAGAATTCAATGAATTAAACAAGTAGACTAATAAAGGTAAGAGGATATTTATATTTGCAAATTAACGTTTGAAAGTCCATCTTCACCTAGAAAAATGTTCCCTTAGCCCAAATGGGCCATCGGGGCAGATGGAGTGTAGAATTCATCTGTTTCTATAACCTCGGCATACCAAGGGATTGTGTGGTTAGCACAACACCCAGCCGCCTTTACTTCCCCAACTAAGTGAGTTATTCATTTAAAGCTGGGTGGACTTTGAAACAAATTTCACCTGGTCCTCACCGAGGATCGAACCCAAAACTCTCAGGTCGACAGTCGAGTATATACACCACTCAGCCATCCGTCCCACAACATTTAGTTACATATTGAAAAGAACAAATTTAAAAACAACTTTGCACAAGATGAGTTTATTTCAATGCTACTTATATAAGCAGAATATTTTAAACAAAATACACAATTAAACACGGTCAAGTCATGCCATAAGAGATAAATATTTAGTTAAAACCGGTAGGGTAACGTTTGCTTAGTAAATAAAAAACAACAACAACCGAAAAATAAACGAAAAGTCATATTTTAGAAGTGGTGCCCGTAGTGCTTACTTTATATTCTAATGTCGTCATATGATCATAACTGTTGACCTCTTCACTAAATAATCCAAAAACATTTTTCGCCTCAGATGAGTACAGTTACTTATGAAAAGTGTGTAATTATCTTTAATTCCAAAAAATCATTTACAAGGCAACACAATATAAAAAATACCTAACCAATGTAATCACAAAAATATAAAACCAATAATTATAAATGAAAATTTCAATCTTTTTATAATCCAGACTGTTATACATAATCTATATACAAAGTTCGATAAATAAAGATTTAAATAATTATTAATAATTAGTTGGAAAAAAAAACAATTAAAAGGAGATAATAATTTTGCAAAGATCAAACTAACAATAAATGCCTAAATAAAAAAAAATTGAAATAAAAAAAATACATTTCAATAAGTAATTAAATATATATATATATACATTGAAACTTCAAATCTCCTTCGATTAAGCATTTGCTAAAAATACATTTTAAAACTGATGTGACTGTTGAAAAACAACAACATTCTTGTAAAATATTTAGACTAAAATTGATTTATTACATATAAAAATGCCCTATCAAGCCTTGATGAAGCAACAGTTTCGCTTCTATCATTCCTTTTTTACTTGATCTATCTCATATGGACGATTCCTTCTAATCCACTTCTATCCGGGGGGTTGTTCTGTGCTCCCCTATGACAGAGGGAATAACAAAAAAAAAAGAGAAATAAATTAACTCAACACAATAATATTGTTTTTCTTTAACAATGTAAAATTATCAACTTTTAAAATTGTAAAGTATGGGATATTTTCTTAGTATAAAATTATCACATTAAGTCAGAACTATTATATTAAATGTTGGGGAGGTGAACTCTCTATGGGTACATGATTGTATTGTGTCCTTCTTGTAATGTACACTTTGATATGCATTTGCATTTCTCTTTGTTAGTATCCCTCTCCGAATTAGTTACAATGTAATATATTCTTTATTAGTATACTAATTATATGTGTAATGTTATGATTGGTCCTCCAATCAAAATTATAAGCAAATTGTTATAATATTTGGATACGTGGTTAACAACTAACGTCATCAGTTTTTGATTTGCCTTAGTCAAGAGAATTAGTTTGGATTAGGTGGGTTTAGAATGAGGAATGTTCAATAAAGAACATGGTTCTGAAATGCATTGGCTCAGAATTATTATACTATAATCTTAGATACATACATTATATATAAACATCATCTTATCATGACAACATAGAATAAATGAAGTAAAATCATGATAACACTTAGTTGTTAGTTGCTTTGATACATGTTGTGTTACTGCGGAATGAGCCTTCACCAGAAAAATTTAACACTACTGAATATTCTCCCCCCTCTCTCTCTCTCACAACCACACTCACTCTCTCTCTCTCTTTCTCACTCTCTCTCTCTCTCTATTTCCCTCTCTCTCTCTATTTCCCTCTCACCCACCCACTCTCTCTGAATTTCCCTCTCTCTCCTACTCTCTCTATTTCTCTCTCTCTCCTACTTTCCCTCTCTCTCTCAATCTCTCTCTCACCCCCTCTCTCTATTTCCCACTCTCTAATTCTCTCTCCTTTACCCTCTCTCTCTCTCTCTCTCTCTATTTCCCTCTCAATCTCTCTCTCTCTCTCTCTCTCTCTCTCTCTCTCTCTCTCTCTCTCTATATATATATATATATATATATATATATATATATATATATATCCCTTTCACTCTCTCTCTATTTTCCTCTCACTGTCTCTCTCTCTCTCTCTCTCTTCCCCCCCTCTATTTCCCTCTCTCATTCTCTCTCTCTCTATTTCCCTCTCAATCACTCTCTCTCTCTCTCTCTCTCTCTCTCTATATATATATATATATATATATATATATATATATAAATATATATTTATATATATATATTTACCTCTCACTCTCTCTCTATTTTCCTCTCACTGTCTCTCTCTCTCTTCCCCCCTCTCTATTTCCCTATCTCTCTCTCTGTCTCTATCTATTTTTATCTCTCTCTCTTTTCCTCTCTCTCTTTATAATTATGTGTCTTAGACAATGGCGTAACAAAGGGAGGGGCGTTCCGATACAGGCGGCACTTTACCTGATGTCGGAGGGGCGTGGCATTTTGGGTGTTCAGAGTCGTGATACCTCGGAATACAAACTTAATCCGTAAAAAAATTGTTCACATTCCAAATCGTTCTGATTCGGAACATTTTTTTTCTTTTTATAAATAATATAAATAAATGAATTCCTTAAAAAAACCCCCGATTTTCCCAAAAAATTTGCCGCTATTACATAAAGCAATTACAGAAGAACGTCATTTATCCGACTCGATTGGGACCGGACACCGTTTGGATACACGATTGTTCGGATAACCGAAAATCGAATGCGAACCATGCAGTATATGAAACCGGACACTATACGAATATTAGAAATCATTACATGCCGGAAATGTCGCAATTTTATATTTATTGTGGAAAATAATCACTTATTTTTCGCTGTACACCTTCGTTTTTAGCGCATTTTCGAGAAGTCGAATGCAATATTGTCCCCGTTTTGTCTGTCTGTCCGTCATCACCCTAGATCTCAGCAACCATAAGTCCTAGACCCATGATGTGTATATCACTTTGTAGGTCTTGGCCTGCCATTCCGGCATCAAAAGTCCATTTCGCGATCTGACCTCTGAGTATAGAGTTCTGGAAATAGTTCGAACTTTAAGTCGTAAAAGTTACGAATGAAATTAATTTTTTTTCTTTTACATTTCTTTTTAGTTAAAAGATGAATGGATCCCATGTATGATCTATTTAGAGTGAGAGAGAGAGAGAGAGAGAGAGAGAGAGAGAGAGAGAGAGAGAGAGAGAGAGAGAGAGGAAATAATCTCCAAACACAGGTCACTCAGACGCAGGGAGTACACT
>JAGDYQ010000389.1:135132-289543 GCA_021962125.1 Bulinus truncatus
GAGTACATTATACAAAGTAGAAACATGACGTTCAGGTGGGGTGGGGGACAATGTGGGCATTAAATAATTCTAGTTGGAATTCTGAGATAGAAAGGCAAACATTATTGCGACAGTTCTATAGTGACATCAGTCCATCTCAATGAGGGGTGCGTGGAATGTTTGGAATGACCAAGACTTTAGTGATGGATGTAAAAAGTTGTTCTAATTGGCCTAATTTGGGGCTTGATGTTAGAAGTCAGATTTATTGCTTGTCTTCTATAGAATTGTGGAAACACGGCTGACGAAAATGTGAATATTGTTCGGGCTAAGAATAATTTATAAATATATTCATTGCAACACATTAGAGCTGGCATCTTATTTAGCAGTTGTTGAATTTAACTGTTGACCAATGTCATAAATAGGTTGATCTGATTAAAGAATCGCTAAACATTCCAATGACAGATGGACCAGATGTGTAGGGCTATAAGTCCAGAAATATTTTCCGTCAACTGTTCAGCTAAAACCTCATAACAAAAAGGAGCTTATGTGAGTTAAACAGAGTACTCACAAAGAATAGAGATACGTTTACAAGGCATATTACTTACTTATGTGTGTCACCCCATATTTTGAAGTATTTTACTAAAAAACATTCATAAATCTATCTTGCATTAAAATAATGTTAATTTATTTACTAAAAACAATTCAACACTAATTTATTTACCACAATCTACATTATAAATTGGATTAGTTCACTCTCTTCTTTCACGATTTACCTTCTTTATATCTCCCTCTTTCTCTTTCAAGGCTAGCTCCACCCCAAACACCCTTAATTACACAGATAGTAAAACTACAGTCATTTGATTGCCACTCCCATAAGCCTCCACCTAAACAGCTTAAGTGCAATTACGGTAACCTTGGGCGAAAGCAGGTGGCAATACACAACAACTGCTAAAATATTCCGGGTACATTAAATTTGGCCAACACCGTCGCGTTTCGTTGGTGTTCTGGGGTCACCTCAGGTCAAAAAAATAACTCATTACAGGGAGAAAGTTTTGTATTTCGGAGGTTAGCACTGGGCAAGACATCAGATTTAGAGTATTTGGCATCGAAAGGGTTAAATATACCAATATTATGAGCAACGACAGAATTTCTTTGAAAATGCTTGTTCAAAATGTGAGATGATGTCAAGTAGGGAAAGTTTAATTCTATTGATGTATTTATTTTCAAAAAGACAAAAGCAAAATCACATAGTACTTCTATTAGGCCACAATATCTATTCCATATTTTGAACTTAAATTTTCAGATAAAATTTTGGAAAAAAATCAACTTTTTAGATTGCAAATGAGAAGAAACATCTTATCTTAATGCTTTTTTACACACAGCCAAAGCTAGTTGTCAGTTTGATAAATCAGTAAATAAAATCAACATGTACCTTTCTGGTCATGCCAGTTTCTTTCAAAAGTCTCTTTAGCATTAATTCAAGGGAAGTTGATCCAGGAACGGCTCCAACAAAATGGTAAAATACTCTCCATTTTGTTGCTTTGTCCCTGTTGGTGAAAACATGTTTAAAAATGAAATAAATGAATTAAAAAAAAAAAAATTAACTATACATTATTTCTAATGGCCTCCATTGAACAATAGTAGAAAATAAAATGTTCTCATACCCAAAAACATTTAATTCTGCTTGATCAATTTTGTTTAAAACTGTTTTTGCTGCAAGGCAAATGATTGATGTCTTTCCAGACCCTGATGCCCCTAACAATATTAGAGGTATGTCTCTTTCTTCTCTTACTATGTAATTTTCTATCTATAAATTGAACATAAAACAATAGATTAACAAGTTAGCTAGGTTTCTTGCCTAAATTAATAAAAATTATTTGTAAAAATAAAATATGTGCATACCTGGTGATAAATAATTATCATTGGTAGGAATTTTAGAGCAAGAAGCTTATTAGTATGGTGGAAATATTCCCTATAAAATGAGTTTATGGGCAGTTTTTTTTGTAAAGAATTGAAATTATAATATTTAAAAAATAAAAATACTTGAGTAATATACATTTTACCTGCTGAATTAGATTCTCTCTACCTAAGACACTTTTGCCTTTAGAATGTAAAAATTCTAAATGTGCAGACCTTGCGTACTCATCAGGATTTTCAGGATAGGATCTTTCTTCACCACAATAATCAAAAGCTATTCTTTGTTGTACAAAATCCAAAATCTAATGCAAAATTTAAACAAAGAATTATATAGAATGAAATTGCAGCCTTAACTAAATAAAAAAGTACCATAAAATAATGTATACATTTTTCTAAAGTTGTTTTTCCTACCTTTTGCTTGAGATCATCGGAAAATTTCAAAACTGGCCTCTTTTTATAATCAGTACCTATATATTCGACTGTGTAAGTTAATATACGATGAGGCTAGAGAAATAAATTCCAATAACATTAATTGACCAAAAAAGCAAAATCTTAAATAATTATAATTTAATACAATATAATAAAAATACATGTATTTTTCTTTCGCTCTTTTTTTATAATTTTGTCATTAAATATTTTTATATTTTTTTTTTAAATCTTTTCAAATTATCCATTTGATTATGATTAAAAATAAAAAAAGGGTTTTACACTGTGCTTTGCTGCTGAAAACTTTTAGTAAAATAGCTAAAGCTTATCTTAAAGTTTACATGGACATTTGGGAAAATATAACATGTTTATTCTGTTATTATTTTTTTGTATTGCTTCTTATTGTGGGCATAAGCTGAAAGAATTAAATACATTTATTTTAATAAGTGGGTTCACATACTAGTCAGTTCACAAACTGAGTCTTGGAATGGAATAAAGTTGTGACCCAATATTTCATTTTACTTTTTTAATTCCGTTCTAGTTATACTTGATAAAAAAAATAATTTTAGCTGGGTTTAATAGTGACCACTTCAATTACAAAAGAGTGTTAAACAAGAATTACTGTGATTTGTACAGAAATTTGAACCATAATAGACTTCTTCACCCATGAGAAACTACATCTACTTTTATTAGGCTTCCAGAATTCGATATTAATAGAATGTGCACGTAACAGATTATCTATAAATTATATACAAAGCATGTCATTGTGTACTTTAGCATGGAATAATATTATCCAGAAGAACTTACTGGAAATTTTGTTGAAGTTTTATCCTGATCAGAACATATCTTTTGTGATGCTGAAGTGCTCTGAGCAAAACAAGATTTTTCATCTTCTGACAGACTGGTTTTAAATGAGTCATCTCTAATTAGGTAAAAAGCTGCAAAAGTAAATAAATTATAACACTTTTTGTATAATATTTATGTCAGAATCAATTTTTTTCCTACAAAAAATTAATCTGGGAATAGATTTAAAATGTAATTAAGAGAGCAGCATTTAATTCTTTGGAGGCAGAATATTAATGCACTAGTAAAACCTATTTAATTGAGAGCACACCAGTTTTCAGGTTAAACATTAGGCTGCTCAGGGCATAAGGGTGCCATGTAACATGCTTGAAGGGCCCAGTCAAGCCTTACCCTTTAAATGCCTTCCTTTTAGTCATGAGTGAAGCTAAGCTATCCACATAATATTAGCTACAAAAAAAAATTTATCTGGGTGGCATGTCCTGAATCATTCAGCCCCAGACTTAAACTTTTGTTACCTCCTAACATGAATCTTTCATCAGTGGTTCTAAAAAGACTTTATTTTGCCAGTATCTCTACTGTGAGCAATGGTCTAACAAACAATACCAGGAGTGAATGACTTACAGGCTCTTTGTGATACATATATTAAGATATGTCCATTTATGAATGAAGTCGAAATCTAACAGATAATACAATGTAGTAGCTTTCAGTCATGAAGGAAAGCTCAGCTGTTTGTTGAGGGGTGATATAGGTATAATTAGACACACAAGATAGCATGGTTAAATTAGTTGCTGGAGTTAGATTAGCTGAGATGAGAGAGAATTACTTGATGCAGCTCCTGCTCATTAAAAAATACTCTCAATTCTTTATTATCCACCCTGTAGTGACAGTGGGATTGTGATGTTACAGGTGTCAGTATATCTGAAATCAATGCTACAAAACCTGAATAACTCAGACCTATAAGCCACTTATTTGTATTAAATTCCAGCAGCAGCAGTTTTGCAACAATCTAAGCAGACTTCTGCATCATAGCACATTTAAATTTAGATAGTTAATCTAAGAGACTTAAAGTGTCTACACTGGCATAGTCTCGCCATTAGAACAATGGATGAAAAACAATAGCATTGTAAAATATTAACTGTGAAGCAAACAGATATATACACAATGTGCATTGCAATTACATGCATTAGTCTTTTTAGGTACAGTTAAAGTTTTTAAATAAATCTTCAGCATTCAAAATCAGAATTTAATCTGTTCCCAAAGTCATTTTGATTCCTAATTGTATAAGTTCCAAATCAGTTTTTTTCCTCTGTACATATCGTACAAAATGGATCAATCTGTTATTGGTTACTCCACAAAACCAATTTAAAAAAAAATTTCTTGAAATTAATGTAAAATATTTCAAAGTAGTAAGTAAGCTGCTATAATTTTTTTTTAAAACTAAATGGAGAAGAAAAGCTCAAAATTGTTTTTAAACTGTTAGGATTTGGAGGTATGTCTGTAATATGAAAAAAAAGGGCTTCTTTTCGAACAATTAAAAAAAAATAGATATCTGTACCAAAAATTAAACTTACAATTTAAATTATCTTCTCTAAAGGCAGAAGATAAAAGCTCCAAATCTTCATAAAGAAGGCCATAAGCTTCCTGATAATCTTCAACTATTTCTTCAGAGTATTCACCCCACAATGGTACCCAACCCAGAGAGGAACTGAAAATTAAAATAAAATAATATTTTTACAGAAAATGCAGATATATACAACTTATTTTTAAAATCTTATGAATACCTTGTGTATAAAAATATTTTTCACAGTAAAAATCTTAACAAAACAATTTATTACCATGTAATATTAATAAAGATTGGCATGATGCTGGAAAAATAACAATTCTCTATGCTGGTCTGGAGTCTTTCTAATTCTGCCACATTTCTTTGATCCGGGTGACGTCCGCCCTTTAAGAAAAAGACATAATGCTTACTTGAGCTGATATATATGTTATCATTTTAATAAAAATACTTAAATTGTAAAATAATACTGTTCTATGAAGATGAGATGTAATATCCCACTAAAATATACAATGTACTAACAAAACTATTCAATGGACACCTATCAACAATTGCAGACATTTCTGGCACACAATACAATCACTTATCTCGTACTTCAGAAGAATTGAAACATAATGTTAAAATAACTAAGTAAATATATTCTCATTAAAAATAATTATGGTCACATTTGATTTCCTGCACCAACAATAAAAAAATTGTAAAATTTGAATTCAGTTAGAGGTGAAAAAAAAATCTACAATGAGCCTACATTTAATTAAGGTGATAATGGTAAAGAGCATGATTAAATGAACACACTGTGAAACATACATTTTATCAAAATATTTTCGAATAATTAAGTATGAGAAAGTTAAAATCACAGTAAAAGCTTAGTAAATAAAAGATATACTTACCCACTTGATGAAATTGTCAATCACACTCAGCTTTTTACCATCACACCATAGCTTCAGTGCTGGTATAATCTTGAAATTAAAAGTAAAATGATAACAAATAATCAGCACCATTTATGACACCCCCTCCAAACAGAATTATAATGCAATTTGAGCATTTCAAAACTACAATGAAGTAATCAGTTAGGAGCGTTTAAAATATAAGAAATAAGTAAATATGGACTTGGTCTTTGCACCTGAGAATAGTCATAGTTTACAATTAAAACTTTATGAAAAACAACGACTGGAGAAACTTAGAAATGGCATTAATAAAAAAAAAGCTCATGGAAATCGCTTTCATCTCAACAAAATTAACATATATCTCATTTTGTTTTAAGTTCCTTTACAGTGACATTTAGAAATGGGCAGCTAAGATGGCAACAGTTCAAAGGTCATCTCTAAAATGAAAGGTAAGAGGCTATCAATTCAGCTTTTTTAAAATGAAAATTAGTTATATCCTGACAATTTAAAAGAAAACTTAGACTTTCTGCAATGTAAGATACCTTTTCATCCTTAATAAATGATATAAGAATTGTTTTTTTTATTCCCAAACTAATTTATGTACAATGGATGTTTAAAAAAAAAGGTTATTATAAAATCATAAATATAAGTATTAAAAGAGAAAAACAAAACTATGCTCTCCTTGAATTAAGCACTTGTAACACGAACCACTAAATTTTACTATATTTTATATACCTGCCTCACATATTCCCAGAAACAAAAAAAAAAGGTTTTACTTAAGTTTAAGTGTTTTGTGTAAATAATTTTCATGTTAATCTTAGAGTAAGGATGAATTACAAGCAGGATTGCTGCAATTTTCTAAACAAGTTGGACCCAAACTATATGGTAAGTTATCATGTAGGAGGAGGCTAATGGCAAATATACTTCTCTTATGTACTTCAATAGGTACAATTACCTCTTTTCTAAACAAGTCCCTCTCAGCAAAAAATTCATCACTGAAAGAAGTTATAAATATTTTCACTTGATTTTGCTGGGGTTGAGATGTCTGCTTAGCAGAAGCACAAGCCATTTTATCAGGAGCTCTAATAGTAAAAGTGAAAATAAATTATATTTTTAATCATCGTCTCTTTTTAAAATACATTAATTTACAGCTAGTTAATAATAAAGTGCTATTTAAATGTTTATATCAGATATTTACAATGCATACTTCAACCAAAGTCTTAAATTCTTTTCTCCTCATTATCCAAAAATGTTGTTTAGAACAAAAGAATGTCTTGACTGAGAAAAGCATCAGATACTCTTCACCTGTAATAGACTGTAATTCATATCTATTTAAATTTAAAGTTAATTCTTACATGAATCAGTCAGTCCATGGTGGATAAAGATAAAATATATACCTATATACCTAAGTTTAAAATAATAAACATTTTAGCAACATATACAAATAACATAGTGAGGATAAAGCTTCTTTGAATACAAAAACTCTCCACTTATTAGTAAAAAGAAGATAGTTCACATTAAAAAAATATTTAAACAATAATACTTTTAGGTTTCAAAACTGACCTATGAGAACTACATAATACTGAATGATGCTGTGTAGGATTGTGCTGTTGGTTAAATACTATGTAAGGCAGCAAAAAAGTGCTGTTTTCAAAATCATCTCCTTTTATTACTGCTTGATAAAGGATTTAAAGACAATTTTTAATCCTGCATCAAATTTTTTGATCATGTAGATTTTTATCCTGAAAATATAATTAAAATAGATACTTAAACAAAGGAAAATTAGTATTTAAAGCTACAAAATTGAACTGTTTGAGATAGAGAAAAAAGAAAAATTTAATATTCTTGTGGGTAACCTAGTGGTGCTTTATTTGAGTTTCATCTGCATGCTATAGCTTTATATGCATGCTGTAGGTTCCGGGCAGGCCCGTAGCCAGGTCAAAGTAAGCAGGGGGGCACTAATACCCAGCAAGGGGGTACTTTCTCATTTTAGTTACTTTTTCTTTATTTTTTTCCTCTTTTTCTTCTTTTTAAGCGGGGGGGGGGGGGGCGGCACTCCACACCTGGGAAGGGCATGCCCCCCCCCCAAGTGCCCCCCCCTTGGCTACGGTGCTGGTTCCGGGTTCAAATCTACTTTTTTTCTTCTGTGCAGCATCAATAGTTTTTGCACACTCTTCTATGGCAAGGATGAAAAAAGGGCACCCAAAATCTGTAGCATTTAGTGAGATAAATATGATAAATATCTCATACTTACAGGGAATCTAATAAAAATATTCTTAAATAATAGAACCAGTAGTGGAAAATCTAAGGGAAAGATTTTATTTTTTAAGTTTATATCATGTTAGAAAATTAGGTGAAAATAACAAATTTGAATATAATATGAATACAGTAGTTTATGATATAGGTTATTAAATGGGAAGAAGGAAAGGATGAAAATAATTTCATTTTTCTTATTCGTAAAAAAAAAAAATCATCCAACAACTTAATAAAATTGTAATCTTCATTTCAAATAATTCTTCTTAATAATAAAAATATGACACTAAAAGTTAGTAATTGCTATAAATATAAACCTGATAATTAAATAACTTTGAGACATGATTTTACAATGAAACCGTGGCAAGAGGTATTATTAGTATTGATCTGTGAAAATGAATTGAAACAAATTTTCTCCATGACCATGTTAAAAATATCTTGTTATTGTTAATATTCTAACAATTTACTGAAAATTAGTTTAGAGCAGTAGATTGTAGAGGCAGAGGAAACAATTGTATCTATAGAACTAATCCCTGGGTCACAAAGCCTATTCATATAGTATGACTGAGTTTAACACATTCAGATAAGCATAATAAATGATAATATTAGTATTGTTAGGCTGATATTATTAAATAATTTATTAATATGAGACATGAGTCTTACACATTACTTCTTTAAACAAAAAATGTTACTGAATGATTAAACAAATAGTAATTTATCTCAGCAATTTCTAATGCATTTGAAGTTAACCATTTCCAAACATAGGTCTAATGGATCAATTCTTGTTTACAACACAACTTATTACAAATTAAGTTACAAGTAAGTAGCAACAAAGCCTACTGAGAAAAATATCTCAGTATTCATAGCAATAGTGTAAGGCACACATTTAAAGAGGGATAACTTTCTCGAGAGCAAATCTTTCAGTTAGAGAACATAAATTAAATTTTGTATAAGTATACTATAATATTAAATAAACTCACTAAATATAAATTACGTTTAAATAGATAACAGGCGTTGCTGTTTGATAGGCGAAAGTGATACGAAAGTACGATTGATATTATCAACAAAATCAAATAAACATACACATTTATAAACTGTTTTACCTAAAATAAAAAAATAAAAACTTGACTGACAAAGGAAGAATTATAAATACTATAGGAAAGGTTTAAAAATATTATAGAAAATTTACTTTGAGAAAAAACTTCTGATAAATTTCATCACGTTCATTTTTGTATTTATGTATACATTTTAATAATATATTATTTAGTTTGAAAAACCACTTTTTTTCCAGTGGTCATACTTTTTATGCATAAAAAAGCAGCAGAATGAAACAAAATAGAAATAAAGCAATCACAATATGGCCGTCTCCGGTCAGACAAGAGCTTTTGCTCAGAAACTAAGCAAGTAAGCTTAAAAGAAAGCTTTATAGTTTGCTTACAAATAAACTGTAATGGTTTTCTGAATCGAAGTGTATAATAATATTTGGTGTTTCATAATAACATAATTTCCCCCCCTTCCCATTTTTTTTAGGTTTACCTACCTGAGCCAGATAGTAGTCATGAACATAACAAAACATTGTCACTAAAATTATCTATTTAATAATCCACCACTAATGGTCACCATTCGTCTAGTGAATTGATAAAATCATAAATTATTTATTAATGATCCACATCAAATGACTTGTCCCTTGGCTATCAATCATGCTCATAGTAGTGGCATAGTATGGACCAGTGGTTGACCACTGATGAGTGATGTCATGGGTCAGGAAGCGATTAAGTGCAGTTCCATAGACCATGACTTCCATGTTAATCATATTTATATATTAACATATAAATTATTAATTAAAAAAATTATAAATGCATAAGTTAATTGACTTAAGCAAAAACTATTATCATCCTTATCGGTGATATCTTTTTTAAATATAAAGACACAGATTAATAGTGGTATAAAGACAATATAGTATAGTAATAAAAATGATAAATTTTGTTGCCCACGCAAATAAATTTAGTGGCCTGTGGAAAAAAACTAATTAATTTAGTGGCCTGTGAGGTCCTAAAGGTTGCAAACCACTGTTATGGACTAAAATATGGGTTTTTATTTTAGTTTTTTTTAAGGATTTAAATCATCCCTATCTTGGGCTATTCTTTTAGCTCATCTGTTCTAAATTAATTATTGAAGGCACTGTTTTCAGTCTTTTTTTAAACCATTGCTTCACTTTTTTTGTCATCTGTACATGTGAACAGGTAAAAAAAGAATTATAACAAATACTGTTCCTTTTTCACCCGAATTTCATTTCATGAATTTTTTTAAAATATTTATTTTTAATGAAAATTTTAATTAAATTATAGAATAATAAGAAATATTAGTAACAAAAAAAAAAAAATATTTTCTAAATTCTAATATTTCACATCCACATTTATGGGAAGGCTGCATCCCACACACTAATTCAGGTATGCAGTTTGGACAGTGAATATGTCCCTGCTAATGTTTTCAAGCGCAAGCTTTTACAAAAATGAAAGGTTGTGTCCCCTAAAAAATAGTAGAGACAGTTTATGAACAGTTAATATCTTAACACTGTTTTGGTGTACCTTATTGGTAATAAATTTGAAGCCACTGTAAAACTCAATTACACATTTTTTGGAGTTACAGATTAAAGATAGACATCTATGTATCAGCAATTTTCTAATGTATAAGCATTGTTCTAATGTACAAGCAATGTTGTTATATATAAGCATTGTTCTTATGTGTGAGCAATGTTAAAGTCATAATATTTATTTTTATTATCAGACAAGGAGCTGCTGAAGTGCGTCGACAGGTTTCTTCATCTATATGCTCCAGTCAGGATTTAAGTAGAAGTGCTAGTATTCAGTCAATATCTATTCACTCACAAATTACACAGGTTTAGATTTTCTTTGATTTATAGTAATAGTTTTTTATGTATACAGCCTAAAAATCTTACTTTATTTTTGACATATTTTTGTCTAATTTAAATAGGTACCCTTGAATGATGTTCCAGAACCTACAGACTATGAGGAATTTATTCTTCATAATCAATGTCTTGTAGAACGAGATCCATTTAGGGATCTACTTTTGTACCCTGAAGATGACATTCAAGTTCATAAAGTAAATAAACATTGCCGGACTATAGAACTGAGCAGACCTGAACCAGGGTAATATTGCATTAATATTTTATGTATTTTATTATTTTATTTTTATCTTCAGTCATTTTTATTTTGCTATTCTTATTTTTTTCCAGTTCTGATGTAGATCCGCATGTTAAAGATTGTATTTCTAGATATACATCAGATCACACAGTAGTCGTTCGCAGGTATGTATACTTAACTTTGTAATGTAATATTTATAATTACCGTTAAATTCACGACCGTCTAACTCATGACTAATCAGCCTACTTTAAAGAATCTCCTAATAAAATAGTAATAAGTTGCTTTATCAAGCCATTTTAAGTGAGTGTCTAGTACAATCATACGTACACAAAGTTGAGACATACAGGTATTCAAGTTGAAATGAGAATGGACAGAAATAATTCATTTAATAAAATACTCTATTAAATGAATTACATTAATTTTAATTTCAATCAAGTTTAGGGCAAACATTTTGAGCTCTCATATAATTCAATCAGTAAGTTCGATTTTATAAAACTGTATGCCAAGTCATAAAAGCATTTAAAGTTATAACATTTATTATGTAGTTAGAATCACTCCACTGTAGCTTTTATATAGAAGCAGGAAATAGGGTTGTGTGGCATCCAATAACATTTATCCATAAAAATGTACCAAAAAATCACACACATTGGCCAAGGAGTGTTTTCAAAACATCTTCATCTATTACACATTTTTATTGAAAACATAGTCTCTCCTTGGACTGCTTGCCAAAGGTATTAATAGCTACGGAACTTCCCATTCATTCTCATTTCATCATCAGTGCTGTGTGTTGCCTTAGGGCTACTATCAAAGAGTTCATCCCTATGCTGCAACTGTTTCAAAGTAAGTTTTCAAAGAATTGATCATCTCTACTTTCCTTTTTGGTTGGTTTGACTATTAAATATGCAGAATAATGCTGTATTGATTTCAATCCTGTCTTCTATTTATTCCAACTCAAGTATGAGACAGTTATCTCTGAATTTTCTCAGCATGAGGATAACCTCTACTTAGAAACTGCCAAATTTACTGGAATCTGTGCAGTGGCATAAATAGAGAGGAGTGGTTGGGGAGGTCTGCCCCATGTGCCACTTACTTTACCACCAGAAACGGGCAGGATTTTCACCCCTTTTGTATTTTTGGCACAGGCATGGGGTGGCATTTTTTAAGTCTGCCTCTAGCTAATGAATCCACGACTGTATCTTACATATTTCAAGAAGAGCTTCTGAGCTCAGTGAAGAATAAATCTCTTGCCGAAGGTGAAAGTAGCAATTAGTGGATTTGTTGCACTCTGGAGGAATCTAAAGCTAAAGTTCTGCTCATTGAATATCTACTTGCTTTAGCAGCACATATTTCTTTGAAACAATTTTTTCACACTTAGGAATGGTTAGAGAATGATCACCCCATAGTGCTTACTAACACCCAATAGCAAAATTACTCACATTTAAAAACTGCAAACCTTGTTCCACTCTTTGCTGTAATATCTATATTTAAGCAAACTCAGCTGAGTAATTAGTGGGAAAATTTAAACAATGTCCCTTTCTTTCCTACACTAGAGTGTGATTATTATGGTAAATAATGATTTATGTTGACAGTGTTTGCCCTGTGGCCAAAATTAGTGCATATTATTATGATAAAATTGCTGTTAACTGATGCAGAAATTAACAAAGCTTAATAAATGGTCAAAATTTTATCCATAAAAAGTTCTGCATACATTTTAAAAATCCATCCCTCGATATACTACAGAACACCCTACCAGTTAATAGCATAACAAAGTGCTAACTGTATAAGAATCAATTGAGGAATGAAAATAGAGTTGCGGTTAACATAACAATACAATTTTTTGCAACTTTTTTTTTTTGTTTGAAATTTACATAAGCTATGATGTAAATATACATCAGCCATTGTAGCTAATTTCATACTGAGGATATTTTAGAAGCATGTTTTCAGTAGTATGGGTGAACCACAATATAAGAACCCTGGACTATTCAGCTTTTAAATTAATAAGTTTTTCTGTTTTTGTTTTTTCCAGATACCAACGCTTTAGCTCAAGTGTATGTAGTAAGGAGCGTTTACCTGAGCATGACATATTTCAACATGAGTATGAAATTGATGTGGATGAAATCAAAGGAGATGAAGAAAAAGTATGCTGTCTCCTATTTTACAAACTGCTATTACTAGGTGCTATTAACAAATATTACCCACCTAAAAATAAATCTAAAACAACATCCACTTAAGCAACTATTTTTAAGATTTATACATTTATAAAAGATTATCTTTAATAAGCAAGCTGGTAAATATCATAAAAATGTTTTTATCTCGAAAAATTAAGTGATATTTTCTTGTCTAAAGAAGTAAAACATCCATCTTAAAAATTGATTTTTAAATATAATATGCCTTATAGCAGAGGTGGGCAAACTTTTTCTACGGAGGGCCACTTTGAAAACTTGATTGTTATCGGCGGGCCGCATATATATTTTGTCTTCTTCATATACAATTTACAACGTATGAAAAAATATGAATTAAAGATAATAACCATGTATTTGTCATTTTATTTCACATTCACACTCTATCACACATGCACATTACCTTTTAAAATACAAGCTAACGAGTTGCTATTTTGATAATAAGACTTAACTATTCATAATTATTTTAACAAAAGTCTATTGTTATCTGTCATAACAATTATGAAGACGAAGGAACTTCATTTACATACAAGCTGACCACAGAGTACAATTATAATTAATGAGAAGCATGTAACTGCTCACAATTTTGGATAATGTCCTTGAACTGTGGAACCAGTTTACTGGTTGTGATTCGCATGGCTGCATTTAAATAGCAGTCAGTCAACATCGATCTGTTCTTAGACTTGTTTATTTTCATACAAGAAAACGCTTGCTCGCAAATGTATGTGGACCCAAATAGTGACAAAAGCTTGGCAGCAAAGTTTTTTTTGGGTGTGGAAATGCCACCGCTGGCAAACATCCTTAAAACTACAGATAATAGAACTGACTTGAACTTCTCCTTCATGTCATAATCTGCTAGTAGGTCAAGCAGCCTTAACTAATATTCTGGAGCCATAAACCGATTTAATATTCCTAGATTCGAATCAAATAGACGGAATACATTTTTTTTAATTTTGCGAAAACTCTAAACAAAGAAAATTGACATCGACATAGGATTGCAACATGTACATGCATACGGGCCGCATAATATACTCTAACAGGCCGCCCATAGTTTGCCCACCCCTGCCTTATAGTATTGAACACAAAAAAGAGCCACTTATTTGGTCAAAAAGGATGTTTTTGGTTGGCTGCTTTTTAGTCACAGTTGCAAATAAATAATAAGCCTTGCTAATTTTTTTTTTAAGTAATTCATTACAAATTTTATTTTTAAATACAAAAAATAATAACTAATCCAGAAGTAAAATTTCTTTTTTTGCTTAAGTATTTTAAAGACACAAATTTCCTAATCAGTTTAGGCACAGTAAAATTCAGATTTGGGGATTAATCTGATAACCTCAGGTCAGGTCTAATTAAACTTTTGCTTATACACCAACTTAGATAAAAAAAATACAGTTTTAAAACTTATTAGGTAAGAGTTGACAATTCACATAAACTGTACTGTTTTATATATATACTGTAGCAAATTAAATGTATTGAGATCTTTTGTAGCATTAACATGGCTTTATCATGTTGATTAATTATAAAATTCAATGTCTTTGAGCTTGTGAAATATTTTTTGCTGAAAATAATGTTCAAGGTCTGGGAAGTAGATATTTATCTTGTTTTCACTTATAAAAAGAAAGCATTCTGCCTATCCTTTAACTTTCAGTTATTATTAAACAATCTTCCTAAAGAGTCTTTAAATGCTCTCTGATCTATTTTGTTCATTTTTTACTGATCATTTTAAAAATGAAATATTTTACTGTTATTTTTGTTAAGTTTTTCTGCTTTTATAAAATAATAATTTTATTCACAATTATTTTCTGGTATATTTTTAAGATATGATTTTGGTCATTGCATTTTGATAAATATTTAAGGTCTTTTCCATAGTAATTTTTTTTTTCAAATACCAAACAAGATAATTTCTTTTCTTAGCAGGATACAAACAAGCGCCAGTCTATACACATCAATGATACACCAAGAGGAAGTTGGGCAAGTTCTATATTTGACCTGAAACAGTCACAGGCAGATACTCTTCTACCAAATTTATTTGACAGAATAAAAAATGAAGATGTAGATAGAAACAATGAAAATCTGCGTCAACAAAATCGCTATGACAATATCTTTAGCCTATATCCACTTCAAGATGAGGTTAGTTAAGTCAATTTTCCTGAATATTTATTGTTTAAATGAATAATAGGATCAAGGTTTCACACGAAATATTTGTATTCCTTTTTATTGTTTGAATGTCTAAAAAATAATACTAGAAACAAAATTTATTTTAGTTTCTTTTAAATGTTCTATTAAATTATTTATCTCTTATTTATCACTATTTTAAAAAAATTTTAGGATGAAGTTATAGAACGAAGGAGCCCTCCAGAAGTTCCAAAAGAACACTTTGGCCATAGAATTCTTGTCAAATGTTTACAATTAACGTGGGTCACTTTGTCTTCTTATTAAACTTTAGAAAGTAGGCATTTTAATGAATTCATCCCCATAATAATATTTGAAAGCCTTTTTCATAATTTTATCTGTAGTAAATTAAAATTGTTTTTAATGTAATAATTTCAGTCTATGATTTAAAAAAATAATTCTAATTATAGTTTAGAAATGGAAGTTGAGCCTATATTTGTTTCTATGGCATTGTATGACTCAAGAGAAAGAAAAAAGGTAAAATAAATGTTTTTAATCTTCATCATCCAATTTTTTTTTATCTAAATAAATATAAGACATCTTGATTCTGTAAAAGCCTTAAATATGAAAAAGTAAAAAAAAAATATTATCTTTCAAATTATTGTTTGTGTGTTTAAAAATTGTCAAAATAAACAATAGCAATAATCAAATGGATTATCGTAACAAATTTTCTTAATTCATTTTAAAAGTCGATCTAATATAAAAAAAGAAGTTATGTAATATTTCTATACACAATAAAGTTCTCAGCTATAATATTATTGCATTTTTAAATTAAAGTAGTGCTTTAATTTACTTTTAAATTACATAATAAGACTATGTTGTAAGACTAAGACTTACATTATGTGCAAAATAATCAAGCAATTTTTTAATATAACTAAACAAAAACATGAATCTTTTCTTTAAATATGATTTTGTGGCTGAATAGTTAAGCTACTTGCTTTTAATTGAAATAATTTTTCCCTGAGGTAGTTGCAAGTTTAAGAAACTACAACAAATTAACTTTTCAATTTCGTTCATAACATAACAAACAAAAAACAACCTCAAAGCTGAACAACAGTCTTTCTCTATGTAAAGGCTTTGCAGGATACAGCTAGTACTATAATACATATAATTTTACATATTTAAAACCGTAAAAATATATTGTATTATTATTTAAGTATTAATCTAAAATCAGCATAACATGTTGCTTAATTGCTTTTGAACAGGCACCCTTTTTTTTTAAATTGCCAATTATAGATATAAACAGCATTTTGATTTTTACATTATATTAAAATGACCAATAATTTTTTTTTGGACTTAAAAATATTTATTGTTTATTTAAGATTTCAGAAACTTTTCACTTTGATCTGAACTCAGAACAAACATTACGCTTAATAAGTGGCCACATTACACATGCTGATGTTTCATCTGTTAGTAGATCTTGCATTTTTAGTATTACATACCCTTCTCCTGATGTATTTCTTGTTGTAAAGGTATGATGTATTTTAGATTTCAAATTATGAGAATGTTTAGTGATAATTACTATTATACAATTTTTTTTAGCCCAGACTTCTTAAGTTTGATCCATAAATGTTTAAAATATAAATACATGTACATGTATTAGTCTAAAGTAAGTATCTACTCAAAATAACATCTGTTAAATTTACATATTTAATTGTCAAAAAATAAAAAGAGTTACACTTTTTCTTTCAGTCCTTTACCTTTATTCTTTAATTCTTACATTCCGTAGCTAGAGAAAGTGCTACAACAAGGTGATATCAGCGAATGTGCAGAGCCTTATATGAAGGAAGACAAAGTATGTATGTCTTTGCAGAACTATTTAGGCCCATTAACTTGCTTTTTTTGCTTTATATGTTAAATTATTTTTGTCTTATGAAGATTGCTAGTACTAATAAATATTCTGATAATTTATTGCACTACATTTGGGGCCTTAATTTTTCTTAGTCCTTCAGGCAGCAGTGTATTTTATTACATGTATTCAATTTTGATTGTACAATTTTAAATTTACACTCTATTAAAAATCTCTTTTTGTTTTTTACTTTGTCCTTCTATGTTTAATATGTAGAAATACTTGACAATGAGCAACTTTCTTAATTGCTTTTTTTTTAAATCACTACAATTCTTATAATTGGGACAGATGGCCGAGTGGTACTAACCATACAATCCTTTCATATGCTGAGGTTATGGAAACAGATGAATCCTATACTTCATCTACCCTGATGCCCCTTTAGGTTTAAGGGAACTTTACTTTACTTTTTACAATTCTTATAACACTTTAGGCTTGTTAATGATTTAGATTTTAAGATGGACTTTTCTTGTAAACAAAATTTTTTAAATATTCTTTTATATAATATTATTTTTATAAAACATTTTTTATATTTGTATTTAATAATCATAACAGTTTATTCTGCAGTCAAACATAAGCATAATTCATTTCAGAAAAGTGCCCATAATACAATAAAATAATGAAAACTCTGATGTTTAGTTTAAAAAAACTAAAACTATTCTAAAACATAATTAGGAATCCCATCTCATATTTTTATTTTTAAAGTAAGACATGTAGAGTGTTGGATATTTTACTCTGTTAATAATGGAATTGCTTCTGTAAACAATGTAATTTTTTCTTTTTGTGTGGCTTTACCAGGGATCCTTTTTGTAAGGATTTTTCAGAAATTAGGCAGAAAATTGTGGTTAACAGATACTTTGATAGCTCTGCTACATCTTACTTAAAGATGCTTCCCACAATTTATACACCTCCCTAATCTCATTTGAAGTGAGGAATTTCTCATTTATTTTTTATTATGTGGAGTTATTGTCACAATACATTTACTACAAAATCAATAAAGTAAACACAAGACTTACACAGATTTTGACTGAAAGAACAACTGGCTGGTCATAATAAGAAGTGTTTATATACACTTCTATTAAAAAAATGTGCTCATCTTGTAAGATGTTTTATTTTTTGCAAAACATTTGAAAACCAAAGGTTGAGTGTAATAGAGTAGACGATTGATTGTTTCACTTTGGTAATATATACATTAGGGCTGCTGATTAAACTGCGTTAATTTGCGATTAACGTGTCAAAAAAAATTTGCGATTAAAATTTTTACCGCAACACCTAAATGCGTTAATTTGACCCAAATGCTGAAAGCTCACCAAATCGATAAATAACGGAATTTCACGCAACAATTTGAAGTTAAATTCCGTTCACTTATTAAGTAGATCTACCACCCCCACCCTGTCATAATTTCCACACACCCTCACCCCTAGGTACGTCGACAAAAGCCAAAATTGTAATATAAAATGAAGATGTTTTGTTATACAGCCCTTCGACAAGTGAACCTCCTGCTCCCTTCCCGGTCGATATAAAAAGAAAAAAGTTTCATTCACTAGTTTACATTTTATACTATAGTGTATTGGTGAGGTACTGTAGTGTACTGGTGGAGGTAAAAGAACAACAAGTGTTTGGTGAACTCTGCTATAATTAGGTCAAAATAACGAGATGTTAGAAATTTTGTATCACCATTTTTTTGCGCCCAATTTTTTATCGCATTTGAAAATACAGCGTCTTGCATCAGCTGCACTAACAGTTTCATGACACTTGAAATCAATGTCTAGACATGGTCTAGACTATGCTATGCAAACATCAGTATACGAGACAGTGTATGTATTTTTCAGAATTATTGTGACACTGAGCTAAATTTAATATTTTATATTAATTAACGTTCTGAAACTAGCGGTGTCGATATGATGGAAAGAAAGGCATATTTTCGTTTGTTCTTTGTATAGAGCAATAAAAACATCAATAGATTTTTCTCTAAGAGTTAGACCGGCAAATATTCTGATACAACTGTTGCTATTATCAAAATGAAATGAAAGAAAGACTTTTTAATGTTGACACACGAAAGAACAACAGAAGATTAAAAATGAAAGCCGACCTATCAAAATTTTGCTTTGAACGTTTGAAACGGTAACATTAAAGAGTGTCATTTTACAAGATACTTTTTTATTAATTTAACTGACAGACAGATAAAAAAAAATCTCTTCTGTTGTTCACTAAAACAGTGAACAAATAGTTTATAGTATGAAAGTAAATGAATGAAAGAATATAAGAGTAACATTTATAGACTTAAAAAAAAGAACAAAAGTACATTTGTCCTTCAACTCGGTGACTGTGGTTGTCATTTCTGACGCGAGCTCCTAGTTTGAAACAATGGAACCGGTGTCAACATGTTTTGGGACATCTTTAAGTGGAGAGAGAGTGTGTTAAAAATGTGACTTGGTGGGGAAAGGGGGTGGGGGGAATAAAGAAAAAAAAAACGCGTTAAAAATAAGTGAGCGACAACTTTCTGGCTATACTATTATTTTATGAAAGAAATGTTACATTTGAGATATAAATGACGTGTGTATTTTTTTTTTTGGAATGGGAAATGGATGGTAGGGTAAACAGACTTATGTGTGGGCGAAGTGAAGCAAAATATGACAGGGAGGGAGGAAAGAGGGGTTGACATACTTCATTAGTTCGGAAACTATGGTACGGAAAAAAAGGTTAGACATTGTTGTTAAATAAAAAGAAAACAATTCGCATCATTGACGTGATTGATACATGTCCATAAACTGGTCTCAATAGCTAATTCAATAGACATATATGCTAATGCTTAATAAATATGTTATAATTCATTAAACCTCTTTCGTAAATTAAAATGACTTGTTTATTATGCCAATGTTATGCTTTGATATTATGACATATTAGTTTGAATACAAACAATTGTATTATATTATGTCGATTAAAATGTGCGTTAATTTGCGATTAAAATTTTTAATCATGCGTTAATTTTGATCAATTTTTTTAATCGAACAGCAGCTCTAATATAAATATATATATATATTCTTGTAGGTTTTCATTTACATATTCTTAAAATGTTCTAAAAATTATCTTAAAATTTGTATCTTTCATTTAATAGTCCACTAAAGAAGAGAAATACAGAAGTCAGGCTGTCCAGTTTTGCGAGCGTCTTGGCAAATACAGAATGCCATTTGCTTGGACAGCAATCTATTTAATGAATATTGTTACTGGTGGTAGCATGGAAAGAGAAAGTAGAAGAGAAGGGAGAGAAGCCAGTGTAGAGAAAAGAACTCGTGAACCCAGTGTAGAGAAAACAACAGAACATGAAATGTCCAGAGCTGCTAGTTTAGGTAATTCTTTTAATTGCAGTATTTAAAATCATTCAACTTTAAAGTAAAATACAATTTCTTCTAAGCTTTTTTTTATTTTTTTTTAATTTTTAAGTTCAAAACTCTTTGTTTTTAAAATGACAATATTTGTGAATAAAAATAAAGAAATTTAGTTGAAATCATAAATAAAAAAACTTATATTATAAGTTTATAGTATTTTTATTACGATTAACAAATATTTAATTACACTGGTATAAAGTAAAAGCCTAATGGATATAATTATAATTAATCTTATTGCATTAGCTGAAATATTTAGAAACTTAAAAAACAAAAGAACTGAAATTTTTAAAATGTCATTTTGTTTTTAAATTTTGGCTTGTGCATGTTAAAAGGGCGCATTGCAAACAGTAAGTCATCACAGCTGTACTAATGTTAAATCATATGTCAAGTCACCTTCCCCTCTGATCTAGTCAAACTTAGCAGTCGTTATTGTACTGAAATTTACTTGGCTACATTTCTAGTGTTCACCACCCTCTCATTAGTTATAATGATGCTGAAGATTACTTAGTGAAATCGTAACGTATAGCAAGCTTTAGAAGTTTGTTATTGTTATCACATTTTAAATGTAATCATTAGATGCTGGTTCTAGTGGTAAGTGCCTTTCTGTTTCTTCATGTGCAAGATGTTATCTATTTTCTGTGTTAATTAGCTCTTCTTCAATTGTTTCTTCTTAGTATATCATCATTAATTTACTGTATATATTTGTTACTAGAATTAGTTTTTGTTACTTTTTAAAAATTAATAAACAAAAACTATCCATGTAGTTCTAATCAAAAGCTCTTTAGTGTTTTTGTAGTTTTTATTGTACATGTTATTGCCCAAGTAGTCTGTATTAACAAATATATTCCTAATGCTGAATTCTTTGGTAGTATTATTTCTATAATTTGCAGTACATGAAACAGTTTAAAAACAATGAATGCTTAGCTCAAGATGTTATGAAATTAAGGCAAAGTAACTTAATAAGTTTGTTGTGTAAATGTTCAGGCAATATAATGTTTAAAGCAAAGATGAAAAGTTCTCTTCATGTGCCAAAGATTTTCATTTTGCTATCTAATCCTTTAACAGTGCATTTTCACAGTGTTAAGAAATCATTCGTACTACACACCTTGTAATGTTTAACAGTAGATCTACAAAATTAGTTTTTTTGAGTTCTTAGAATGATATTTTTTATTGCTTCTCATTAGGAAATTTCAAAGGTTAAAATATATTATTCATGGTTATCTTAGACTAATAAATATGTGAATGATTACAAAAAATTACAAATTAGAAAATGTGGATAAACATTAATCTGCAAAGGATCCTTCTCTATTATAAGATCATTCTGATAATGATGCTTCTCTGGTTTAAATCACAGATATTTAAAATAGAAATAATTTTAAAAAGCATTCACATGACTTTGCTAATACTAAGCCAACAGGCAAAAAAAGAATTAAAGTTTCAGTAAAATATAGGTCTCTTTATTTAATAATTTCACAGTTATGACTGAGTGATCTTAGATTATATTTTTGTATTATAAAAGTTTTAGCCTTTCATTTTCTGATCATCCTGGTTAGAGACTGACAGTAAAAAAAATAACATTAATACTGTACAAATGAAATATTATTCTTTCGAGGATAAATTATTCTTAGAAAAGCTGATTAAAATACTTTCATTCATTTTTTTTTACAACTATTTATATTAAAACTGTATTTGCTGAGTCAATAAAAAGTTGATGATTTAAACAATTTAATAGATGATTTTAAATTATGTAAGAAAAGTGTAAATGTTGCTTTATATATTATAATATTTGTTCATTAATTAATTAATCATTGAGGATTAACTCAAGAGTGCTTTAAAAATCATTTAAAGTGTTTAATGAATTGAATTAAAAAATTCACTTCATTTGTGAAAGTAAATTAACAAAAAAATAAGTAATTTATATAACATATAGTATAGTGCATTTAGTAAGGGCTGACTGAAATACCAGTTAGAAAAAAACACAACATTAAGACCTGTACTTCAGTTCTTTCCAGTTCATTCAGAACTGTGCAGTGTGAAATAATGTATATATTATTGTCAAGTCTGACATTATTTTTTTCCCCTGGTTAATTTGTAACTATAAATTTGTATTGATTAGTAATGCCTAAAAAATGGTTTTATATGTCATTGAGTTCTCTTAACAAAAATGAGTTATTTGCTTAGAAAATGGATCACTTATTAATGTGATTAGCTGTATTTTGTTGATAAATTATGAAAATATCCCTGAACAAGTTTAAGTTGGATTTTTTCCCTTCTTCTTTTGTGCACGTATTAGACAATAACATTTATAGAGCACCTAAAATGTACTACTTTTTAAATAAAAAATATATTCTATAAATCTGAATGACAGACATGTTTTAATACTTTTATCTTAAAAAAAAAAAAGCCTCTAAATTTTAAGTATTTCACATTTCATTGGTTATAAACTGAAGTTTGGTTTGTCAGCATGAATCATAGCATGACAAAGTTATCTAATCTATAATCACAATGGTCAGTGTTGAGATGCCAGCATGAATATGTATTCTTTATTTAGTAAATATTTCCCTCTTGCATGGACATGTGAAGAATATTTTAGAAGTTTAACATGCAATGTTTTTAGATTTATATTTACTGTATTATAAAGTATTTTCATAATTTTGAAAAGAGCTGTATTGGGTACACAATGTACAAACAATTTATTAATATTATTGACACAATAGGCACTTTCAAACCAGATTTAGATTTATCTGGAAAAAAAAAATAAAGCCTTGAATAGGTAAATAAGTGAACTCAATCAATTCAATATTTATCAGAAACTTTAAAAACGTGTATTATTGTTAACAAATACTATTTATAGACTGTTTAAAATTTATATTAATCATTATGATTTTTAATGGAAATACTTCAATTTTAAAAATACTCAATACTTTAATTCTGTATATGCTTTTTGAGGACTTATCCCAATTTTCTAAATCTTATTCTGCCTTAATTAATTTTTTTTGGTCTGATATTACTTTCTCTGCCACATCCTATGTAAAACATTTATCTTCTATTATTTAAAATTAAAGTATTGACTAAATTCACAATAAGCTATATGATTTCTTTCTAGACAGGAGAACTGGTTCTAGTTCTGGGCAGTTTGACAGTTTCCGTAAAAGATCCAAAGATGACATGTCTGCTGGCAGAAGAGGGTCATTTGATAGAGGACGGAGTGGGTATGAAAAATTTAGGAGCTGGTCACCTGACAGTTACAGTACTAGTATGGATAACTTTAGACCTGTCACTCTCACAGTCTCTAGTTTTTTTAAGCAGGTAATTAATTTTTTTCTCGCAGACTGAAAATGATCTAATGACAATGTAATATTTCTATCATGTTTCATGTTAAAAAAATCAAAATTAAATATATATTACTTAAAAAAGAGGGTTTAGAACATTTAGAAGGTAGGGAATAAAACAAAAAAATAAAACTATTTTGACTTAATTTCAGGAAGGTGTAAAGCTTAGTGATGAAGATTTATACAAATTCTTAGCTGATTTAAAAAGACCATCATCTGTTCTAAAAAGGGTAAAATGTGTTCCAGGTAAATTAACATTTGCAATAAAAAATATTGTTCTTTTGCATTAATGTTTTTACCATTTATGATCTTAAAATATTACTAATTTTTGTTATAGATAATAAAATAGAAAAAAAAAGCTGTTCATATGTTTGAAGTTTTTGAATGTAATTTTGTTTCAGCAACACTTAAATTAGATATTTGCCCATGCCCTGAAGAACCAAGATACACACTGACACCTGAATTATTAAGAGTAGAGCCTTATCCTGATGATAAAGGCAGACCCACAAAGGAAATTTTGGAGTTTCCATCTAGAGAAGTTTTTGTGCCTTACACTGTTTATAGGTAACATATTCTATTGTCATAAACATGTTTGTTTATTTTTTTAAATAATTGTCCACCTCAAAAAGTTTATAGATGAACACAATTAAATAAAACTTTTGATTAATTTCAGAAACCTTTTATATGTTTACCCTAAAAGTCTAAATTTTACCAATCGCCAAGGATCTGCTCGTAATCTAGCAGTCAAAGTTCAATTTCTTGCTGGAGAAGATGAAAATTATGCTTTACCAGTAATTACCATGTTTTTTAGTTTTCATTTTACGTTATAATCTAAAAAAATCTCTGATTAAGCATAACATTTTGTAACTTTTCACAAAATTAATCGTTAAACTATTTCTGCATTATATGAACATGCAGAAGAAAAGATTTTAAGCTTAACAAAGAATGTAACTTTTTAGTTAAAAGTAATTGAAAGAAAATATATGAACTGCCTTCATTCTATTATATATAAAAACATTTCTATTTATTTAACTTTTTATTTATCATTATCTTCTATTTCTTTCTAAGGTGATATTTGGAAAATCAAGCTGCCCTGAATTTTGTAAAGAATCAATAGCTGCAGTTACTTATCACAACAAGTAATTTTCCATTTTTGGTATTTATGTTACAAAAAAAAAATAGTTTAAAAACTGTCTTATATAGCTAAGTGAATAACCATTTTTTTTTGACAACTATTCTAAGGTCCCCAGACTTTTATGAGGAAGTGAAAATGAAACTGCCTGCTAAACTTACAGAAACTCACCATTTGCTTTTTACATTTTATCACATAAGTTGTCAAGTCAAGAAAAATGAACCAACTCCAACAGAAGTTCCTGTGGGTTATACAGTAAGTTTCAAATAAGTTTTATAAAAAGAGGCTGTGAAACTGTTTAGATCTCATATCTAATGCTGATTACTAGGGAGCGACCGATATGCCTTTTTACAGATAGTCCGATACCGATATTTTCCCCTAGCATTTTTACAGATACCGATATTTTCTTTTAAGGGGCTGTCCATTATTTATGTCAACAAATTTTTGGCGATTTTTACCTCCTCCCCCTCCCCCTTGTCAACAACTTGTCAAACTTCCAGAGACCCCCCCCCCCTATAAAATTACGTCAACATTTGATTACCCCCCCCTCCCAAAAAGGTGCCTTCCAAAATGTTTATGTGGCAAAATTAGTAGGAATTTAGTTAGTTTAATTAAAATACTGAATGTTAAACGAGTGTGTAACACAGAACTACAAACGCTGCTTAATTTTCCTATTTATTAAGTAATTATATTCAATTTAAAAAAGTAACATTGTTGACGTCAACTTTTCTTGACCTCCCCCCCCTCCCCCTTGTCAACAATTGTCAAAAATTTTCTGACCCCCCCTCCCCCCTATTTTGTTGACGTAATTAATGACAGCCCCTTAAGCAACAACAATGCCAAACACGTGTTATTCTCGTGCTGTATGACGTATTTCAACTCATGTTCACATATTTTGTAACACTTCGCCCACACGTGTCTTGTTTACCCCCCCCCCCCCCCAGATACCGATATTTTTTTTTTAATCAACATTGTTGCCAAACACGTGCTTTTCTCGTGCTACAGCTAATGACGTATGTCAACCCATGCTTACCCCTTCCCTGTCATACTTCGAGACACTTCGCCCACACGTAAGTCTTGTTCCCCCCCCCCCCCCAACTTCCCATCCCAACGAAAAATACACACAGATGTTATCTAATTGTATCATTCAAGGTCATACATTAGAATTAAGAAATGCCAATCCTATTGTTTCAAGGTCATATCTCTGATGTAGACGTGACAATTTCTGTGTACAGGGTTTTTTTTCCTTTTTTTTTAAAATCTTGTCTGATCTGGTTATAGAATTGGGTTATTTACTGATTTTTTTTTCTGCAACTCTGTTGTGAAAAAAAAACAATGTATCGGGAGCCAAAAAACGGCCGGTCCGACAGTTAACCCATAGTGCCAATATCGGTTCGACTATTGGTCGCTCCCTACAACAATCGACCGATCCGATATTAACCGATAGTGCCAATATTGGTCCGATACCAATCCGATTATCGGTCGCTCCCTACTGATTACTGTAATGTCATCATAGTGTATAAAATTAATATGGTATATCTAGAACTGTTATAAATTATATATCTTTAGTGTGATGAATACTCGGTTATTATTAAATATTGCTTATACACTAATGTTGTATCTTCATAAAACTCCCATCTTAAACATAAATGCAATCTGATTCACATCTAATTAATAACTTAAGAAATGTCTACATTTTACTTATGGTTATTATAAAAAAACTTGATTAGTTATTATAAATTTATATCTAAAAAATAATTGTAAAGATGATCTTTTCTATTAGATTACACTGTGCCCATTCTCATACAATTTTCGGATTATCTGTAATTTATTTATATTAGTGGGTGCCTTTATATCGAGATGGGCGTCTTACAAGTGGAGATTGTTATCTGCCTGTTTCTGTTGAGCGCTTACCCAATGGCTATTCCCTTCATCATCCAGATGTGAGTATCAGTAGTTAATAATAGAAGTAGTTTATTCATGACCATACTATTTAAATATGACATTTAAGAAATAACAATGAATTTTACTGGGTAAACTCTTTCATTGAAGCTATTATTTGTGGCTGTGAATCTAAAGCAAATATTTTTTAACCAAAATTTGTTGTTTAGCTTGTTAGTTTTGTAAAAAAATTAAAAAAAGCAAATAAAAAAAGCACATTTGAACATGTTAATGCACTTGAAAGAAATAAGTATATTGAGTATAACATTCTGTGAACAGTGTGTTATTTTAAAATGTGATTTGTGCAGATAATTCTATATATTTGTATCATTCTGTGAACAGTGTGTTATTTTAAAATGTGATTTGTGCAGATAATTCTATATATTTGTATCTATTTGTACTTCAGACTCAGGTTCATAACATAAAATGGGTTGACAATCATAAAGGAATATTTTACGTGTCCTTGAAGTCTGTCTCTTCTGTTTTTGCTCAGGTCAGTGCAATTTTTTAGATTTTATAGAAATGTTTAGACAATTTAGAAAGTGTTTTACACTGAAATGTCTCTATAACAAAATTGACGGAAACTCTGAATACATTCGCCATTCTTAAAATTCGTAAATTGGGGGTGGGGTGGCTGGGAAGATCAACAAATTACATCTAATTCTTACTATGAATATATATGGTTCAATTAGGTTTAAATGTAGAGATTTAGAACTCATTTTACTAAACCTATAAAAAATAATTTATCTTTATTTATAGATGTTTATTAATACATCTTGAAAATTACATGTATATTTAATATTTTCTCATGGTATATCTCATACTAATTTTGCTTTTGTGATTAATTTATTCGGACCCATCATTAAACAAGGGAAGGCGGGGGTAGATCATTTTTAGTCATTATTATCTTTCATTACTCATATTCAAAAAAGTATTTAGAAAAAAAAACTTTTTAAAAGAAAGCTTTTATTAAAATGCACTAAAAGTAAAGAAATGATTCCTTAGATTCTACAAATATTTATATAAACTATCATCATTCTTTTCAGCTATTCTTAATGTCTTTAGTCCTGCTTATAAACAAATGTTACGGGTTGTTTTAATTGAAATGTGGAGACATGCCAATATGATTACTGTCTGCCTCTTTCCCTTTCGTTACTGATCCCTTAAACACAACTCAAGAACCTATTGAACAAGATGCATTGCTAACACAATCATTTATTTACAAGATTCTGTACCTATTCCTAATGTCGACTTTCAATCGCCGTGTTCTTCACTTAACTACTTCTACTCAACTCAGTCAACTCAACCCTGTTTATACTAAATTCTTTCCAAACCCTGCCGTATTTTTCTTACTAACGTCCATGCCTTAATGACTCTAATTACATCACAGTTTACTTCCGTATCGTCCTTTCTATTTGATTCTCTCTGAGGTGTGTCACCTGGTTGTCATTGTTAACTTTCTTAGACTGTCCAATGTCGCCCATGGTCTTCTTCTAGAATTGTCGTTTTACTAGTCTATAGTTTTCTCCCCACCAGCTCTTAACACTAGAATGACGGATTATTTTAACTACCTTTAACAACTGAAGCGGTCATTTTGACCGGGGTAAACATTTACAAATTATGTCCTTTGATTTGTCTATAATAATTATTTTTATTATGTGTAACAACCAAAGAAACAATATCTATAGAATTATAAACAGTATTCTTCATAAAATATACGTAAGTAATCACATTCTGTTCATTAGTCATCTTGTGTTTTGTTATGACAAAACGAGCATTGACGGCGTGTGCTACTCTTTGCTCCACTTTTCACAGGAATGCCTGATGGAAATTTTTTTTGTTGCACAGTAAGGCGATCTCAATTCGTGAACAAGGTTCAAAATTTAAGACCGACTAGAAATGCTGCATAATAGTTGCATAATCGAAAAATGCGTTTATCGCCGCAATGTCCAGAACATTTTAGAAGATATAGACAGGCTATCTACGTGTTGCTGATCTCGATGTGTACAGGCGGCTCATTTGGTCCAGAACATCCACTCCACACTCAGAAAAATTATAATATTTTGCACAGTTTCTGGAAGTTTTTTTTTGTTTCCCCAATTTCAACATGTTTGTGCAAGGTACTCAATATGCAGACATTCTTTTTTGGCTTGCAATGGTAAATTGTGAGGGTTTTTTTTACCATTGACGAGTACTTTTGAAGAAAAACATTCTGGAGTTGTGTCTTTACAAATTGCTGCAACTCTCTGTGATTCTGCCTTATCGTACCAACGATGAATGTGCTTTTGGCAATACGATGACATCAGCCGACTGCACCACTGGATATTAATCTTACGGCGGTTATTATGACCGATGCAATCATTCTAGGTATAACTTGTTTTTTTTTTCGATTATTATAAAACCAACAATAATAATGTTCTATAATAATGTTTTATAATCTGGGGTTAGCCGTTTAGAAGTAATTAAACCGCAAAGTAGCATTGCTGTCAAAATGACCGCTGCCGTCGTTCTAGTGTTAAGTCATCTATCACCTTGCCTACCATTATTCGTCTTAATCCTGCTTGCTAGACATCTTTTATCTCACACCATCAAAGGGAATAGTCTCCGGTCTCTAAGTCCAATCCTATCTCCCTCCCTGTTTTGCTAAAAAACTCAGTATAACTCCGCCCCTCCCACCATCCTATTCGTCCCCCCCCACCCCATCTGCTGGTTGAAATTCCTAAGGCTGCTGATTTTTTATCTTTCTCTATGTGAACTGTCACCATCATTGTATTGTTCATTGGTTGATTGTAGATATGTATTCCTAGCCAGCCCATATTGTTTTTTCTAGCTAATTGTTTCCTTATATCATTACTCCTACCCTCACCTTGGCCCATCATTTAGTAAATGTTAAAGACCTTGAATTCAAATTAACTTAGGAATTTAAAATCAACCAGAATTGTATTTATATGAGGGATGGAGGTGGTATATAAGCAAAAGGCTTACTTTTTTTGCAATACTGAAAGCAAGAAACCTATCACAGTGAATTTTTTTAACAGATGTTATATAAGCAAAGGGAAAGGGACCTAGGAAAAATTAGTTTTAGTACTGTATAATTTGTTACACTGGTTTTTTAATAATGACTTATCATTGTATATGTTCTTTAATGCTGTTCAGCTAGAGAACATTTGATTGTATACATAAATGTAAAAAATCATGTTTGATTATTATTCATTGAAGGAGTAAAAATATAGATGTTTAAATGGATTATTAACTTTTCAACATCACTATTATAGCTTGATCTATATATTTCTAGTATTAGCAATATAGAGTAGTCTAACACTTACTTCACAATGATTATGTATGATTTATTTAGGTAATGCTGAATTAGTGATTAAAAGATAAACTCATATTTTAGGGAGAAATTGAGCTAAAGAAAGAACATGACAGATTTAAAAAAATCATGTTACAATTAAAATTTGTATTAACTAAAAAATTCTAGCCGATAATTGGTATTTAAAAAATATTTTATGACTGATACAAAATATACTCTTATTTTGGGGAGAATATTGGATGCATTGTATGCCTTTATTGCATTCCTAGAGGGAGAACATGACAGAAAATAAAAAAAAAAGTTATTAACTAGAAGAAAAAAATTAGTCTATAAGTGGTATTTTAAAAAACGTTTTTGAAGGAAATATTAATACAGTAATGCACTCTGATTGTAGCATCAAACTGCCTAAACCTTCATTTTTTCTTTTCTATTATTTATTATTAATTGTTCAACATCTGAATAACACACACATAAAGATTTACTGACTCTGGTTCATTCTTTATTTATACACATTTTTTAGGATGAGCACATAGACAGATTTATGAATCTGTATACATCAGTTCAGGAGCAGAAAATACCAGCTCGAATGAATGAAATAGGTTTTGAGAATGAGCTGAAGCGCAGTATTATGGATATCAACAATGCCAAGGGAGAAAATTTAGTTCAGTTTTTGCCACTTATTCTAGACAAATTAATCAGCTTAATGGTCAGACCACCCGTTATTGGAGGAAGTGTTGGTAAGTTCTAAATATTTTTTTTTTCATTTGAAATCTATTATTTGTACTTGTTTCTTTATTTCTGTAATGAGCAGTGTAAATTTTTTTCATGACAAAATTAGGGACAAGTTTTGTCTTGATAAACCACAGAAAAAATTCTATTTTATTCATATATATTTGAATACCTTGAAACAACAATGGTTAGCCATAATTTATCCAATTAGTATTTGCACAAGGTTGATGCGGTGACTACCTTAAATATAAATCTTATATTGATTGTTATTTGTAAAGAAAAGCAGCTTTTAAATAACAGTTACCACGTGTGATGTATCTGTTTTTAAATATTTATGGTTAATGTATATATATTTTTTTACAGTTAATGTTGGCCAGGCAACATTTGAAGCTATCTCACAAGTTGTGCTCCGTGTACATGAGCTGCTAGAAGAGAAGAATGACCACAATGGCAGAAACATGCTGTTGGCTGCTTACATCCAATATAGTTTCAGTATACCAAACCTCGGCCTCATCCATCAAGGTATATTATAATGATGACAGTAGAAAACTACTTTACAATATGTCATTATATTTATATATATTAAAAATACTTATAGCTTACCTTAAAACAAAACTGATTTATTTTGTTTTCAATGCATTGCTTTGGACATTAGCCTCCAAATATTTTTTTTAAGAAATAGGACCAGTAATTAATAAAATTTGTTGAGTCATTTGAATGATCAAATTATTATACCTCAGTGTTTGAGGGAAAGTTTTTTTTCTATTTTTTAGTACTATGCTATATTTTTATTTTAGGCTCATCTCCAAACATTGGTAGTCCCCATTCTCAAGGCTATGCAACCCTTGGACGTCCATCCTCTCTTCCTGTTTCCAAAACGAGTTACCAACGCAGCTCAAGTAACCCTGATTTAGCAGGAAATACACCAACATCTCCAGACATGGAGTTCTCCACATACTGTAAATACTGTAACTATTTTTGTTTCTGCATATTTTTTTGCTTTCTTTGTATTATGTCATTGAAAGATTATGAGCATGTTGTAGAGGCAGTTCCATTTAGCAGGTGAGAATAGGAAAGTGAAGAATACACAAGTGTTAAATGGGAAGTGCGGTGAACACTGGAGAGAATAGAGAAAGTATCCAGGATATGAGATTGTCGTGACAGAAGCTTAGCAGAACATGAATTGTGTGGAGACACTTCCATCCTGACGATGTTATAATCTTCTCTTAAATTTTTGGTATTAAGAAATCGACTTTAGTCTTTCCTCTCCTTCATGTATTTTTTTGTTTACAAATTAGCTCGTCCGTTGGATCGTACTGGAAGCATGCGAGGAGAGGATCAAGTGATGACCATGCCCAAAGTTAGAGGGAAAAAGGTAATTTTAGTTTGTTAGCCTGCAAACCAAATTTTTGTTAAAATATCTCTTACCATTTGTTGTACAATGTATAAGAAATTTTTTACAATATTTCATTCATGAAGTTATTTAAATAGATATAAATGATGTTTAGAGTTTTTTCTGTTGCTTTTTCTGCTTTTGCTAGCTAAAAAAAATGTTCAACAATTTAAAAAAAATTTTGTTTCCTTAAATAATGTACGTATACATGTTTTAGTTAATATAATTTTAATTATATAAATTTACATTTTTTCTGTTACAGCTTGTCCATGAAGAGTTGGCTCTTCAATGGGTTGTCAGCAGTGGATCAACCAGAGAACTTGCATTAAAAAATGCTTGGTTCTTCTTTGAACTTATGGTAATAAAGATATAAAGATTAATATTTCTAAACAAATAGATAGACATTAACTAAATGCATTTTTTTTACTATTAAATTCATTTCATTGGATAATATCTATTTTCAGTCAATGAAATTTTCCAATTGGTTAACTTTTAAAATATGAATTTTATATTTATAATATTTTTTTAATATTTCAGGTAAAAGCAATGGCTGAGCATCTAGATCATGTTGATAAACTGTGTGCACCACGGCAGCTTCGCTTTCCTGATCATTTTGTTGATGATGTTGGCTCTTTAGTCAGCATAATCATCAAAGACATTGTAGATAGATATATTAAGGTAGTAGGCAAAAATATTTATTTTTTCTAAAAATTGGGAAAGTAAAAATTTAACTTGAACAATTAAACATCAGACCAATGTTTTTGAATAATTAAAATCTCTTTTACAGCTCTTTTTTATTTATAAATAATTTTTATTTTATTATTTATTGTCCTTATTTATAGGAACCACCATTGGTTAAAGCCCTCAATACAAATTTAGCATTTTTTCTTCATGATTTGCTTTCATTGATGGATCGAGGATTTATATTTCAACTAATTAGACAGTATTGTAAAGTGGTAAGTTTCATTTCATGAAATATGATGCTGTCATTTTTTAGAATCTGCACTTGAATACTGTGGTTTTCATTTTTAAACAATTGTTAAGTAACAGCTTTATTTCAAAACAGTAGTATATTTTTTTCTGTTGGTAACAAAATGAAATATGTTTGTAATTTACAGATGTCAAAAAAAATTAAGCAGCTATCAGACCCAACTAGTCTTATGCTATTGAGACTTGACTTTCTGAGAATCGTCTGTAGCCATGAGCATTTCTTGCCCTTAAATCTTGCTTTTGGAACTCCTCTGACACCAACAGGTCTTCATTCACCCACTAGTAGTGTCAGCTCACGCAGTTCAATCACTTCCAGCACAACACTGGTATAGATCATGTACTTAAAGTATTAGCTTAAAAAAAAGAAACATTATTTTCTCATACATTGCATTCAAATTCATTCAGGCTTGTTAACAGGTACCTTTACTTAAATTTTCAGGTGGATAGGTCCAGAGCAAATTTCTACAGTCTTACACCTCAGTTTAGAAGTCAACATTTTCTAGTTGGCTTAGTATTGTCTGATTTGGCTATATCGTTTGATGCTAGGTATACATTTAATTTACCCTTTTAATTTAGTTAATTAGACAGTTGCAACTATAAAAAAAAGTCACAACATTTTGCTAAAAATTAAATTTATGATTTGTTTAGTCATTTTTGCTGTTTTATTTAGCAACCCAGGAATACATCATCGAGCAATCACAGTTCTTCGCAATCTGTTGTTTAACCATGACCTAGATATACGTTACACTGATCCTGAGGTTAAGAGTAGATTGGCCACTTTATACTTACCTGTCATTCCCATTGTCCTTGAGGCTTTGCCACAACTTCATGATCCTGGATTGGAGACCAAAATTAAGGTACACATTTTATTTTTTTTTTTAGACCCACTCAGTTCTAGACTGTTGAGACTTGACTTTCTAAAAATTGTCATGAGCATTTCTTGCCTTCAAATCAACACCTTCAGATAGGTTTACTATCATTCGCATTACCTTAGGAATTGCCTTAGTTTTAAAAGTAAATTTCCACATTATTTTTCATGATGTTTTTTTTATGCCAGTTACATATGACCTCTGTGGTGCTAAATTGTTATTCATTTATGTATGGAGGAAATAAAAATGGCACTACAAAGTGACACAGTAGTTGTCAAGCAGTCATGTAATTCTTACAGGGACCTATAGATTTAAAAAAAAACTTTTGGTTGTGTTTACATCTCACCAATTATTGTGACACTTGTGATAAAGATGAAAACACTGCATCTTTTATCCTAATGGTAGTTGAAATTATATTTATGGAGTAGAGATTGGAAATAACATATTCTTTATTACATAAAAATAATGGTTGAGAAATGGGAATTTTACTACTCAAAACTCCTAAAAAGAAAAGCTTCCAAATGCTCATGATCTTATAATGTTTTTTATTAATTTTTTTTATTTCTCCTTTTATATATATTTATACATGTTAATATTTTTAGGGAATGGGATCAATTCTAATGGACGAAGAAGGAGATAAAATCAATAAAACTATTGCTATGGCAATTGCTGGATCAAATGTTGTTAGTCGGATTCATTCATCCTCTGTATCCCAGTCATTTGAGGATTCTGCTGATAGTAATAAGGTTGGGATTAGCTATATTGTTATTTACTATATTGGTATAATGCAAAATGGTCTACAGATAAACAATAAAACTAATTGAATAATTGGAAATATTTTTATTATTTATATATAATTTTAAAGTTTAAAAATATTTGATTCAATTAATATTGAAAATTAAATGTGTATCACAAATACTGTCTAAATTATTATGCAATGTAAAATATTTTTTTAAACATGATGCCTTTTTCATGCCATTTAGAAAAAGGCTTTTGTTGCAATATTTGAAATAAATGCATACTTAAGTAACTTTAAAAAGTCATTTTCATCGGTATTTTAATTCCCAATTTCCTGCTCTTCTCTTTGAGTATTTCTGATTAAATATTCAAATACCATCTTTGCAAATTATGATGAATAATTGCCCTAAGCCAAACAAATAGATCACCATTTATTAAACTATAATGCTAATTACCATCTTTGCAAAGTGAAATAGTTTCCATCTAGTCCCTACCCAAAGCAATACCAGTACGATCACATTTTACTGAAAATATACCATAGCTATCAAATGCAAAAGAACTCCCTGTCTGTAATTTAAAGCTTGATCATCTTACCCCAACTCCATATGCGGCACACTTCTCAGTCTAGTAAAGTAACATCGTTTAGGTATGGGCTCGTTGACTTATTGCATAACATTATTTCTTCTTCATTTTCCCTGCTGTACTTAAAATTGACCTCTCTGCCTTGTTTGGTGAATTTTTCTCCTCTATCATATGGACTGTAACAATAACGATTTTGAATCATTTTATACTAAGTCAACGATGCTGATTTAGAATATGTAAGTGCTTTTGCTAGATTGGCTCTATTTTACGAGATAATTAAAATTAATTAAAAAATGCGTGCACCGTATTTGGAATTAGTCAAGAATTGCATGAAGTATAATAGTATACTAACAAATAGTAGTGAAAATGTTAATAGTCACTCAGAAATTTGTTCAAAAAATATGTGTAATAATGTTATAGAAGAAAACATTTTCATTTGAAAAACTAATTATGTCTAATTAATTAATTAATTTGTTAATTGTCTATGGTAATGCATTAGCAAATCGCTGTTTGCTCGACTTCCTTTTGTATGTCGTTGGTGCAATTGCGTTGGAGGCTCCAACAGTAGTCAGCCATCATATGTATGTCCCATCTTCCTTGATATCTTTCCTCCATCACCCTCATATCCTGATGGAACCTCTCGCCTTGTTCCTCACTGAAGTCCCCACGGTTACCTGGAAATTTGTCTAAATGACTGTGCAGGTAATGTACCTTGATGCTCATATTTGTTCCAATGTTTCTGAAGTTAGCGAGCATATCTTGCACCAGTTCTTCGTAATTCTCTGCTCTGTTATTACCTAAGAAGTTCCTGACAACTGAAACAAAACTGTTCCATGAAGAAGCTTCAAGGTGATCCATGAAATTAGTAAAATTTCGATCGTTGATGAGTTTTCGAATCTGAGGACCGTCAAAAATCCCAGCTTTCAGCTTCTCCATGCTCAATCCGGGGAATGATCTGCAAATATACTTGAAGCAATTGCCAGATTTGTCCAAAGCCTTAACAAATTGTTTCATTAAACCTAATTTGATATGAAGCGGTGGGAGAATGATCTTATTTTCTTTACCTACAGTCATGGTTTCCCTTGCAGGCCATGTCACTCTTGTCCAATGATCTTGCCTTGCCCTGCTATCCCAAAGGCACATGAAGCATGGGTATTTTGTGTATCCTGACTGCTGTCCAAGCAAGAAGTTTACCATTTTTAGATCAACACAAATTGACCACTGATGCTCATAATAACGGACTTTCTGCAATACTGTTTTGATATTCTCATACTCTTCTTTAAGTGTTGTTGAGTGAGCAATGGGAAGAGATGCATAACGGTTACCATTGTGTAACAGAACACATTTCAAGCTTCTGATGGAACTGTCCCATTTGGAGCAGAAGTCCAGGGATGTCATTACAGTAAACAAGATCTTCCTCTTGGCTGAAATATGGAAGAAGAAACTCTTCTCTTTTCCGATAAAATGTTATTTTAACTTCTGGTTTGAGAAAATTTCTTTCATTGAGCCTGGACGCTAAAAGCTCAGATGCTTGCTTGGACAGATTTAGGTCTCGTATTAGGTCATTGAATTCTTCTTGGCTGAATGGTTGAGGTGTTGAAGAACTTCCTTCATAATCGCTTCCACTGTTTTCACCTGCCAAAAACTCCAGATCTTGCCCCTCGTCGGAGTCTGATGGTGAAAGCTCTAATAATCCAGTAAACACTGGTATAGGAACTTCACTGCTATGTGGAATTGGTCTCCTTGCAGATTCAAGATCAGGATAATCCCACTTAGATTTCTTGTGGCGATTGAAGCCTTTAACATTCACAATACAAAAATAACAATCACCAAAATGGTCTTTCGGCTCTCGCCATACCATTGGTACACCGAAACTTAGACTTTTCTTCTCACCATTTGTCCACTGCCGTAGGCTCTCCACACAGTTTTTTCAGACCTTATGGGGAGCCCAAGACTTGTCTTGGTTTCCCAGCTTCACACCGAAATAAGCCAAATATGCCTGCTGCACAAAGTCGGTTATATTTCTTCTTTGCTTTTCAATCAAGTATTCTCCACAGATGTAACAGAATACATTCGGATTATTTTTGCAGCATCTTCATGATGAACTCGTGATGTCTTTAGAAAGCAGCAATAAAAGAGAAAAAAATAAACCAAGTTATAACTTGGTATATTTAAATTAAACAACAGACACCAAACTTATTGCATTTGTTTTACACAATAGGTACAATCATATTTTTAAGGGTGTCCAATATCTCAGAAACTAGAGCCAATTCAGCAAAAGCAATGGCAGTTTTGAAATCAGCACTCATGAATTGCTATAAATTCATTCAAATATTCTTGGCAACTCGCAAAAAATTTTTTATTGTTGGGCTGTGATATTTTGCATTAAATCTCCCCACCCCATCTACCCCGCTCATCTGTTTTACACATACTGAACTCAAGCCAAGTTTTAAAAATATTTTGAATTTGAGAAAAAAATATCTGCAAAAGGCTTCGTTTTTGGCAATACTGAAAGAAGGAAATTTGTTGCAACGACAGTTTTTAACAGGTGTTATATAAGCAGAAAGGAAGGGGCCAAAATTTTGTTCGCAATACTGAAAAATATGTTACACTGGCATTTGAAAAAATGAATTTCACTTTATATTCTTTTAATGTATCCAAAGTAAAATCATTTATGTGAATCTGTATTCTTATTTTTTTTAAATTTGTATAGGCTCGTAAAACACCTCTTAGCCTTGAGTCTACTAGAAGTCTTCTTCTTTGTTTCCTATGGGTCTTAAAAAATGCTAAACAGTCTCTCTTAAAATCATGGTGGTCAGAGTTACCTATGCCCAAGTTAGCCAACTTGCTAGAAGTGTTGTATTTAGCTGTGTCTAACTTTGAATACAAGGTATTTATTTATTTAAGAATATTTCTAAGGAAAGATTATTAGTTCATAATTACTCATTAAATCCAGAAATAAATTTTTACTTTTTGTTTACATACATTTAGACTTATTTTAAATACAGATAGATGCTCATAGTTTTTTTTTTTAAATAATTATTTACTAAACATAACAAAGTGTTAACTATTTGATAGCATGTAGAGATGTGAGTTCTGTTAAAATCTCTTGTTTTTCAAAATTAAAATGATGTAGAAACATTTATTCAATGTAACTTACTTGTACATGCAAATAGTATATAGCTTGCAAAAAAACATTTTGTGGGTTGGAACAAACCATTTTCTAAGTATTTAACAGATCTCCTTTTTGCAGAATTAACTATTGCTTTATATTTAAAAAAAGAAACAACAACTTCCTGTTTTTTTTAGCATGGCTTGATAATCATGACATTGTATGCTATTTTTTTATATTTTCTGTTGTAAATTTTCTAATACTATTGTTATATTGTTATTTATTCGTATTTTCCCCATTTTACTTTACTACTTGTTATATTTTCATCTGAGATTACTATCATATGTGTAACTTTATTTTAACATTATTTTATTATTTCCCTGCTTGTCACCTTGATTTTTTTTCCACATTTAAAAAACTGCCATGAACACTTTTAGAAAATGTGTATAATTTTAAATAAGATTATACATGTAATAGGTAGCTAGCTATAACAAGTGAATTTATTTTTAAAAAAAATGAAATTTTTTTTCACCATGTGGTTTGGGTATATTGATTGTCATTTTAGTCACCTATTTTTATCTATTATATTATGACTAATGAAAAATGGCATTGTAGTTGGAAATGAAATTAAAACTAGCAATTGGTTTTTTCGTAAAGAGAATGGTTGGAGTGTCAGGTAGAAAAAATATTTCATTCCATGGTGAAAACAACAATTAGATTAAAAGGAACTACATGTACACAAATATCACAATACATGTATCTCTGAATCCAAATAGAATCTGAAATTATTTTTTTTTTAAAGTTTATTCTGCCTCAAAATTAATTCAAATCCTGCCTTGGAGTCCATATGTCCTTCACATTTATTTGTTCATTTGTGCATGTTGTGTCATTTTATGAAAATGCGACATATATTGAGACTTTTACAATGGAATTTCGGCTTATATATTATAAACAATAAATATTATTTTTTCCTTAAAATAGCATTCTGGAAAGGATTAAGTTTGGATTTGAAGATACCATTGTACATCCCATAATTAAAATCACTAACTTAGTAAGGCAATCTAAAATTAGCAAATTGTCTTTAACAAACTTACAAGTTACTAAATCATATCATCATGTTGACCCTTTTTTTTTTTTAAATCTCATTACCCACATTTCATACTGCTAGTCTATCACAGAATCATCTGCAAGTGTTGTCTGTTAAATATTGTACATATGTTTTTAAATGTCTAAATTACCCGGAAATGTTTTTTTTAAAAAAGAGTTTGTGTATGTTTTATAGAATTTAACATAATCTAATCAAATGAATTAAAAATGCTGCAGACACTTTCAAAAAATTCTTAACACTTTCACAGCCTTAGTTGGACTGAGTTCTTTTTATTCATGTGCAAATTTTTTTTCATATAACTTACATTTGAAATCTAAATAATTAAAAATGGGAAATCTTTTTACAGTATTTCAAGGAAAAAAAGAATACTGGAATATCTTGAAATAACTGGAGAAATCATGTTTTTCCATCAAATTTTACAGAAATTAAAACAAGAATTGATGAATTATCATTTTGCTATTTACTTTTTTTTGAAGACTGCTAAAATCAAATTTGATTGTTGGTTAAAAAAGGGTGTTTCGAATCTAAGTATTTATGCAAAAGTAATCAAAATGATTTTCTTAAACTGCTTTTTTTCAAGTTGATTGTCATTTAGTTCAAGACATACTTAAAAAATAAAAAAAAAATTTATATAGATTTTTTTTCTTAGATTATTTTGCTACAATTCTGTTAAAACAAAATGTAATAATATTTGCATGTGGTCCTTTTTCTGTTGACAGACCATTTGATTGTTTTTGTCACTGTTATGATTTGTTGCATCATAAAACTGTAGATGTAGCTCATTTTGATTTTTGTAATCTGTTTCCTTTTTTAATATCAATTTTGTTGATTTTTTTAGTACACATCTTGAATATTTTCATATCATTTTTGATTGCTTGCTAATAATCCACTAAATAAAATCACTAAGGTAGTCAGTGACTCCTAAACATTAATTGGTCAGTTTTGGGAGAATAGTGTTAATGCATGTCTTTCTTTCTTCATTCAACCAGGTAGTGTATCTTTTTTTTTAAACCTGCATAACTTTATCACCTACTAATGAATAAAAAACAACATGAAATTATTCAGCTGTTAGGTCACTGATGTAATTATGATGTAAAGATGTAAAAAAACTCAATGGAAACAAAAAAAAACATAACTGCACTCCTGCATTTATAGGCCAAATGGGCTATGCCCTCCCTAGAGAAAGGCTGGAGGAGAACATGGTCTGATGAGACATTGGAAGAATGGAATGACCGGGTAGGGGATCGGGGGAGTCCAAGTCCAACACTTGGCCTCATAGCTGGTGCCTCTCGACCCAAGAGTCACACCCTTCCCAAATCTCAGTCATTACATGAGCAGCTTTGGGAGGGAATTCAGCGCAAGTCAGTGGACTTCTTACGAGGAGGAAGTAACCTCCTGACCAGAACTAACAGTAAAGAGGATTATCCGGCCCAGCAGGTATGAGGGCCAACATAGATGGGAAGGGTTCCTGATTATTGTCTGATATCTTTATTGCTTTATCAATTTTTTTAGTTAATTTGTGTTTTGTGTTCATTTTTGTGGAACAATTTAGGCATATCTCAGATACTTTATTTTTTTTCATCCATTGCTTTTCTCCTTAGGACAGTGGTTTTATGGTTAGTTTGATTTTAATTTGACTTATTGAGACCTTTTTTAAAAAAAAATATCCTTTTGTTTATAATTTATGTCTAGCATGTACTTCCGAATTCTTTGGAGTTTCTTGCTCTTTATATACCAACTAGAATGAGTATGCTTTGTCATCATTTAATTGTAAAATGTGCATGATGTTTTGGTACCATTTATTTAACCAATCTATTTTTGAGGTAATACATGCCGAAATCTTGACAAAAAGTACACAGAATATTAGCTGCTAATTTGTATCAAAATAACTTTAAACTTAAATCTATATTTAATATATAATAGACTTTAAAATATTTTGAAAATCTTGTCAAATGTGCTTTTTTATTCTAGTTTTTTTTAAAGAATTTTTTTAATTCATTGTTTGTTATAGATCATTTGTTGACATTCTAGAGTACATTCATCCCATCTTGCCAATGTTTTGTGTTTGTATTTTCATACTTTATTTTATTAGTGTGTCTGTTGTAAAAATCATTTTGGTTACTACTGTTATTCTTGGCTTCCCCATCTTTATTTTGTTTGTTTTTGTAAAATTTAGATTATCTTTATACATTTACATCTCTGTGTTAATCTTTCCCTTTACAAATATAAAATTTAATTTATACATTTCAATCTTGATGGGGTAAATTTTTGTGGTTATAATTTTTCATAGGTTTGTGAAATCTTAACAAACATGCTGAAACAGTTGCCTTTTAAATAGTAACCTTGATATTTATGGTTGTAAATTTTTTTTAAATGATCATTATCACATATATTTTAATATAGCACAATTATCTAATGTCAGGGCAAGCGTGTCATGACTCCTTGTTCCCAGCAAACTTTGAAAAAAAGTGTGGATATGAAATCTAGACTAGAAGAAGCAATCCTAGGCACTGGAAACGCTAGAACCGAAATGATGATGAGACGCAGGCAGAATTCTCAGAATTCATTAACAGGTTTGGGGCAAAAAGAATTTAATAATATTACAATTTTCTATGTCTTCTTGTGCTATTTGTTTATTATAGTGTTGTGTATTGTTTATGGTTGAGTGGCGTGTTTGAATGGGATTGCATGGGTTGGGACAATAAAGGTTGGAATACGCAGGCTGTGTAAGGACTGAGTGTTGGGTGAAGGGTGAGACCAGGAGAGCATGACTGTGATGGGTGAAAGGTCATTGTAGTTGAAAGTGGGCAGAGGAAGTTGACCAAGTAAAAAGACAGGAGATTATGGATTGATAACACATGTGTTAGTTCATGAGTGTTAGAGTAGGAACGTTGGTGACTTAATTATATGTTGATGATTTAGTATTATCATTCGATCGTTCCATTGTGGATTGAATAGATTAAACCTATACTATTGTGTTTTATGAATAGCTTGTTGATGTGTTCAAATTATTGATTGTGGTGTATAAGGAGTTATGACTTTGTGAACGATGTATGCCCCATAGAAACCCTGTACACAACAATAGCATGAATGAGAAAAATATTCAAGGAATTTCACCGTCCAAAAAGTCTCCAGCTTAAGTTACTGTATTTAACAAAATATTTTCAATTCATCACATTTTACTTAAAATTAGCATAAATAGAAATTAAATGTGTGATTTCACAGCATTTAAGTTTTGCATGTTTATATGCCTGGATCACCTATCCTTACATTTGATTAAATTATTAAATATTGTAATGATTAAAATAGTTATTTAAAACATGATCCATTTTTTTAATCACATTTAGAAAAAAAAGGTTATGTGTGGCAAAATTTTTTAATTAATGCAAACATAAATAACAAAATTAAAATTTGAAAATTTCAATCCTGGGATCTTCTCCTCTTTCAGTATTTCTGATCAAATATTTAAATATTATGATATATAGTCCCTAACCCAAATAATGCAATTATATTTTACTAAAGCTATACAGTTTCAATAGTAATCATTGCAGAGTAATGCTATCGATTATTTTATAGTTCACTCCCCTGCACTCCCAACTCAGCACACTGCTCACTTTAGTAAGCATTATTTTGGTTATATATAGCAAGCTATATGTTGCTAAAATATAAGTCTGCAAAATATGCTGTGAATGATGAAATATTACATTGTTGTTGAATCTAATTTGAATCTAGGTCTTGGTGGGTCTCAAACTCCACCCCCTAACTTGGCTCCAGAGAGTGGAGGCTCTAGACTTAGATGGCGTAAAGATCAAGTGCAATGGAGACATTCAGTTGAGCTTTCTGACAGGTATTAATAATAGTTTGGTGCTTTAAAAGTGATTTTCTTTACTTGAAAGTTTTCTTTTGCTCTATAGAGCAATAATTTCATTATTAATCTTTCCGCTGGGAAGTTTTTTTAAACAATGCATACTGTATTCAATTAGTGTTTTGGTATAATATCTTGATTTTGTATTCTTTTTTTTATGTGCTTGATAAATTGGTTTCTCTAATTTTAGTTCTAGGCCTCAAGAGCATGAACTAGAGGCTCAAGATGAGAGTACTTTAGCAGCTGAAGTTAGTATGGTCAGCTTAGATAGCTTAGAATTAATCATCCAGGTGAGTTTATTTTTGTACATTATTTTTTTACATTATCCTTTAAAAATAGTCAGTAATATAATATATATAATTCCCTTCCATTATCTTTTGTTTTTCAGATAGCTCAAAATTCAGAGGTTCTCCAACCATTGTTGGGTAGTTCTCTAAGAGTTTTACTTCACATGCTAGCTCTTAACCAAAGCTCAGCTGTACTTCAGCATCTTTTTTCAACTCAGAGAGCTTTGGTAACAAAGGTGAATTCATTGTTTTTAATGTGAATCTTAGTAATTAATTACTATGTAAAAATAGGTGTTAGCACATTTATTAAATTGTTCTGGAATAATTGTATACCAGTATTATAAAGGAAACTTAATATGTAAACACAATAATAAACAAAAGGATTATTGTAAAATTAATTTTTAATGTGCATCGAAACTAATATTTTCCAGTTTCTAGATTTGTTGTTTGAAGAAGAGACTGAACAGTGTGCTGAGCTGTGCTTAAGGTTACTGAGACACTGTAGTTCTCCTATTGGTGCAACTCGCTCTCAGGCTTCTGCTTCTCTTTATTTACTAATGAGACAAAACTTTGAGCTTGGAAACGTAAGATACTAATTTAAGAAAATATATCCAAACACAATGATGGGGCACTTACAAGTATTATTACTGAAAAGTTAGAAAATAAATTTGAAGAAGAACCTGAAATATTATTTGATCAAGAATTCTTTTTTCCAGAACTTTGCCCGCGTCAAAATGCAGGTGACGATGTCTCTGAGCTCGCTGGTTGGTCAAAACCAAACCTTCAATGAAGAATTCCTTAGAAAATCACTTAAAACAATTCTTACTTATGCTGAGGCAGATCAGGATCTTGAAAACACTTCTTTCAGAGAACAGGTCATTTGTGATAGAGCTTGATGTTATTGCATAGATGTATAACTATTGTACTGTTAGTCAAGAACTTTTTTTAACCATTTTCCTGTTTGAATATCTTTATCAGGTGAGAGATCTTGTGTTCAATCTGCATATGATACTGTCAGACACTGTGAAAATGAAAGAATTTGCTGAAGATCCCGAAATGTTGCTAGATCTCATGTACAGGATAGCAAAAGGTTATCAGAACTCCCCAGATCTTAGACTTACCTGGTTGCAAAATATGGCTAGAGACCATAGCAAGGTAAATCATTATATTTCATATCTATTCAATTGAGAGCCTATAGAATGTGTAATTTTTACAGAAATAAAGTGAACTAATTAAACAGTTGACACAATAGGCTGGAATAGTGATAGACCAAAAAAAGAAAAGTAATGCATGTAGTTAAATTAAAATCAATAATACTGCAGTCTTTAAATACTACACTAAAAACAAAATCAAATATAAAACCACATTTTTTAAATTAGATATCAACCTTAACTACCACTATTAATCATTCATTTAGTCATTATACTCATATGTCGCAAAGTTACATTTCATGTGCAAACTAATTTATTCACCAATTCATTAAATATCAATACCACCATATTGTAATTACTGTAAGATCTTTTTTATGTGTGAAATTTGTTAAGCAAATTGCAGAATTAAAAAAAAATGCCCAAAATAGTCAATATTTTCCTTGTAAAAAGGGGATATGTTCCCAAATTTTCCCAGTTGGCATAACTTAAAAAAATTGGCATTAAAAAAAAAGTAAGACATTTTAATAAGGTAGAGTTCTTAAAACCTATTCCTTCAAAATTTCTTATAACTTGAAATATAGTTGTGTTTAGTCATAATTTATTAGATTAAAAATGTTAGGACCCAAAGAATTATGATAAAAATTATAAAATGACATGAATAGGTTCTCTCATATTCAGTATGATTTTGTTGTACCATAAGTTTTTATTTTCAAATAACATTTATAAATTTCTCATTAATTGTAATTTTCTTTTAATCACAAAATCCAATAATTTCAGTGCCATCTCTATCAAATGAAACTAAATGCATTTCCGCATCACCCTTCCATGCTGTCACACTCAAGCTCACTCTTGCATGCTATTTCTGGCAGAGGGGTTAGGCACACTACACCCTCCCCCTCTATCCACATGGCAGAAAAAACCCTGGCCTTGCCATTCTGGTCAATCTACTGTACACACCTCCTGCTGCTCTTGCCTGTCTGAGCTAAAACATTTTTCTCTGCTCTGCTGGCAGATGTAATGGGGAAACAGGCATACTTACCTTTGTGACAACCCTTTAATGATCATCCACAAAAAAAGTTTTCAAATATTTTTTTTTCCAAAAACACTTTTTTTCTACTATAAACTACATAACTTTAAAGTTACATAAAAATTCATTATTTGATCAATAATTGTGTCTAATTATGATGAAGGCTACTATTCTCTCTTTTAAGGAAGTGGTCAAATTTTATATAAATGAGCTAATATTTAGCGCATGATTTTGAAGCCCTTTAGGGTGCAAGCAAAATGGTGAATCTATTGGAAACCTTATAATTGGCTTCTTTTACTTATGCTAGGATAATTTTGATATAAATCTGCTGTAAATTTTTTTTTTCTTAAGAATCAAGTTTGCTTCAGTAAGCAAACTTGTCATGAATACACTCATACATACAGAAGTTGAATAATGTGATTTATTCATATGAAATTTATTCTTTTTATAAAAAGTGTTATTTTAATCAGAGAATTTTAAATTAGATCTGTTTATAATTATTTTAATACATTGATAAAAAAATGTATCTTTTTAGCATTGTTTCTTAATTATCCCTAGAGAATGCCATCATTTCAATTCATTTGAATTTTTTTTTAATATTATGTTATTAATATATATTATATTATGTTTTATAAATTATGTTAATTATTATGTTTTATAAATTATGTTAATTAATATTAAAAATATTTTTGAAATTCCAAAAGGCAGATATACTTTAATCCTCAAATGGGTTTCCTTATGGTTTTTTTTAATCATGAGAAAAAAATAGTGATGATTCAAAATTAAAAGACCATGGTTTTGAATATTAATAAACTCTTTTGAAAGGTGAATTAAAATAATTTAGCAATTCTTTAGATTTATTTAGATTTCTTAATTTGTTTCTGCTCTCCTTTTTGTTAGAGAGGCAACCATGCAGAAGCAGCACAATGTTTGATTCATGCTGCAGGGTTAGTTGCTGAATACTTAAATATGCTTGAGGACAAGCCTTACCTGCCAGTTGGATGCGTTGCTTTTGAGGTGAAAATTTACTTTTTAAATTATTTACTGTGTATTACAGCCAAACCATCAAACTCGAATTTAATCATTGTTCATACTTTGTTCTAGTGAAGTTGATTTTCAAATGTGATTTACTGCATTTTCAAATAAATTATGCACTGAATGTATTTGTTTAATTGAAAAAACTTGTTGTTCTGAGAATGTTGATGTTAAGTATATTAGTATCAATATAAATAATAGCGGTGTGGGTTCTGCGTTAAATCAAAAGTAAAGAATTAATACAACGTAAACAATAGTAATAATCGAAAATTCTCTGACGATGAGAAAAGCGAGTGCGTTCACCGTATGCCAATTTCGCAAATAAAGTTCTTTTTAAAGGTCGATCTAATATTAGAAAAAGAAATTCTGCTAATTTCTATACAATTAAGTTCTTAGTTACTATAATTTTTAAAATAAATAGTACTTTGATTTATTTTAAATTACAAAATAAGATTATATAGGTCTAAGTCAAGTGGCTGAATTGCTAAGCTACTTACTTTTCTTTTTGTATGCGGGCTATCCAGTTTCGATTCCTCTCACGGACATTGTTTTTTTTTATTTAATTTTTTTTTTATAATTTACCCTTTTGCTTGTTTTAATGAAAAGTAACTGCAGCTATTTAGATCTTTTTGACAATTTATTTTTATTGAAATAATTTATCGTTTAAGATGCTGCAAGGGAAAGAAACAACAAACTTATTAGATTTTTAATTTTGTTCATAACTTTAAAAAAAAAATTATTTTGAAAATTATGTGTCAAAAATGAACAATAGTCTATGTCTATGAAAGGCTTTGCAGGGTACAGCTAGTATCTAATAAAATAAAAACATTATGGGATTCTAAAAAGAGGCAGTTTTTTACTTTTTGAAACACCTTTGAAAGTCCCAATTTCAGATGTCATTGTCCATAAAACTATAAAATATTCATGCTTCAAGCTAAAGAACATTCACATAAAAACACATAGACATCACTAACTTCTTTAAATTAATAGTAACCTGTAATTATTTTACCTCAAACATGGCATTTCATCAAGTTTGTCAAGGGATACTAAAAACACCAAAAGAATACATTTTAAAAATTTGATAAAAATTAACTGCCTCACTTACAGGTATAATAATGATATAATTTTTTAAGCATTTATAATGGGTGATAGTTAAGAGATATGTGGAGGTCATAAAATGATGATGTGATTTGATTGGTAGGCTTATCCTTGTCAGTTCCCATATGATGCGTTAAGGCTCACTCATTGTAGTTTATTCTTGTTACCATCTTTGCATGCCATTTTGACTAAGGACATACGAAGCCTGTGGGCTATGATGCTGGTACTCAACATCAACGTATAAAAGGGCTGATTGTTTAGTTTTATTAGTAGTTGAGCTTCTAATTCCATTAGAACCAGCTTCCTAGATATGATTTCTGGCAGTGGTGCACCTCCTGGGTCCACATTAGAAATTGTCGTTTTTTTTTAAATATTTCTTCAAGACACAAATTTACAATAGAATAAAAATTAATATTTTAATTAATTCATGATGGAATAAGATATCTGTTTCATTCAAAAGCTATTAAAAAGATCCAAAACCGGATGAAGTTATATAGAAGGATGAATTTATATAGAACAAATTTGCTTCTTAAGAGAAAAAAATAAATATTTGTTTTTAACTCAAAAATCTGAATTCATACATGTTTGCTTGAATCACATACTGCATTGAAATTTACACCAACCCCCTTTTAATAGATTGATGTGTTCTTTTTTTGCTATAATTAGGGAATAGCTTTGTTTTTTTTCATATTTACATAAAAATAACTCTAAGAGATTTATTTTGAAGAATTAGACTGTTCACTGGTGAGGTATTTAATACTATTTTACTTAAATTTTTTAGAAAATCACCCCAAATGTCCTCGAAGAAAGTGCTGTTTCTGATGATGTTGTTTCTCCTGATGAAGAAGGCATTTGTACTGGCATGTACTTTACAGAAAATGGTCTAGTTGGTTTGCTAGAACAGGCAGCAAGTTCATTTAATATGGTTTGTACATGCTAAAAGTATTTTTAAATAATGGTTAATAAATTACTTAGTGTTGATCAAGTTTGATTAAAAAAAATAATAAATATTGCAACTTTATTTTCTAGGCTGGTATGTTTGAAGCTGTTAATGAAGTTTATAAACTTATGATCCCCATCTATGAGAATAACAGAGACTTTAAAAAACTTGCTCACGTTCATCAAAAACTGCATGAAGCTTTTACAAATGTAACCCGTCAGGAGGGTAAACGTGTTTTTGGTACATACTTTCGAGTTGGCTTTTATGGGAGCAAGTTTGGGGACCTTGCTGGAGAAGAATTCATCTATAAAGAACACATGATTACAAAATTGCCTGAAATTTCTCATAGGCTAGAGGTGAGATATGGATTTCAAATGTGAGTGTAAATCCAATGAATTGATGATTATTTATAGTCCTTTTTTCTTTTTTAACAGAATTTTTATGGTGAGAGGTTTGGACATGAATTTGTGGAGACTCTGAAAGATTCAAACACAGTTGAGAAGGACAAACTTGATCCAGATAAGGTTATTAATAAAATAAAAAAAACTGAAATCTACATCTATTGAATTTATTATATGTGTAATGTTGAAATTAACTGAAACTTGTTTTTGGTTTTTTTTTTCAGGCTTATATTCAAATTACTTATGTTGAGCCCTACTTTGATAGTTATGAATACAAGGACAGAATCACATACTTTGACAAAAATTATAAGCTCAGTAAGTAAAATGGTCTATGCTGACTTGTTGTCAAAAATAATTATTTCGGCTTATTATGTATTCAAAGAATGGTTTTTAAATTTTATGTGCTCTAATTTGCTATCTAAAGCTGGTGAAACTGATATATCTTCAATAAAATAAATACACAGCATAAATATATTTAGTTGTACCCTGCAAAGCCTTTGCACCGAGATAGACTATTGTTTAGCTTTGTTACATATTCTCAAAATTATTTAAGTTATGAACGAAATTAAAATTCTAATTAGTTGTTTCTTTTCCTTGCAGCAACGTAAAGTTTAAATTATTTCAATAAAAAAAAAAAGTTTAAAAATTTTGTCAAAGAGATCTAATTAGTTTTTGTTACTTTTCATTAAAACAACAAAAAAGATAGATTATAAAAAAAAAATAATATCAATGTGAGGAATCTATCCTGGGTAGCCAGCAAAAAAAAATTGTAATGAAAGTAGCTTAGTCATTAACCTTTTTTTTTTTTTTTATTTTTTTTTTATTTTTTTTTTTTTTTTTTTTTTTTTATATTTTTTTTTTTTTTTATAATAATTTTTAATTTTATTATTTTTTTTTTTTTTAATTATTTTTTGTAATAAAATCAATGATAGTTTGAATGATATTTTGTTATTATTACTTTTTAATACTTGGGACTTTTACGTTTTCAATAAAATAAAAACCACAGAAACTATTTTAAAAGAAATATCAAATCAAGACCATGTCACGGAATAGATACATACATAAATACATTGGGAATTCCCAATGACAACTGGGATTTTCAACTGGAATACTGTTGTATTAATTCATTACTTTCGATTTAACGGAGAACCCAAATCGCTTTTATTTTATTAGATTATCCATACTAATAAATGAGGTTGATGTTTTGAAATCTTTGAAAAAAATTAACTTATAATTCTCAATTCTGTATATCTATAATCCATAGAGCAGAATAGTCATATTGTTTTTGTAACCCCATTGTTTGAGGAATAGATCTAAACTACATTAAGTATAGTGTCGTTAAATATCTAAAATTAGAATTAGCTGTGAGATATTACATTGCATAATTATTATGAGAGATTTAGATAATGAGAGGCTATTTATAACCAATAATTACATCAAAAAACTATTTTTGATAAAGATTAATTTGTATCAAGATTGAATACAAATAGATTCTCTTTTAAATAACTAATAAATACACTATTAAATTATTTCATTTAAAATTACCTTTTTTTTTCTTCCCAGAATCAGACTTTTATAAATATAAATTTTTTGTAAGATTAGATATGAATACATTCTGTTTTTGCTAGTCATGATTATAAGTTTATTACTATGTAGTTCTTATAAATTTTTATTAGAGAGATTCATCTATGCAACACCTTTTACCTTGGATGGTCGAGCTCATGGTGAGCTGCATGAACAATATAAAAGAAAAACAATTCTTACTACCAACCATTTTTTTCCTTACATCAAGACTCGTGTCAATGTCATTGAGAGACAGCAGGTAAATCAAAGTACTTAAGACTGATTAAATACACATGTTGTTTATTTTTGTTTGGTTTATATTGGTCATATTGCTGACATAGTTCATTATTTGTTGTTATTGTTTAATGAGAAAATGTACAAAAGACTTACTTCTATTGTTTGACAACTTTAGTTGGTTTTTAATCATTACAGTGAAATGCTGCTATAACGAAATTGACGGGGACGCGAAATTCGTTCGTATACTAAACATTTGTTAGACTGAAATGGGGGGGGGGGGGGTTTTTTTTGACGACAACATCTTCTGTTTTTAATTTGTGGATATAGTTCATTTGGGCATCAGTGCAAATACTTTGTGTTAATTTACTAATTTCTCCAAAGATATTTAGCTAAAATAATACACTGTATGTTAAATTTTCTCTCCATTTATTTCTTATTAGGTAAGTTACTGATTTAGCTTTCATTTGCTAAGGGTCATTGAACTAAGAGGCGTAACTCATTTATTTTAGTAACAGTTATTCAACATGACTTAGTTCCCTTAATTTATAAAAACGCAGTGGCTACGGTTCTGTCCCACCGAACCCGTATTTTTTTTTTTCATGCATTAATGCATTTTTTTTTGTTTTCGGGGCTAGTGTTAGGGTTAGGAATAGGGTTAGTGCAGTGACTTATATGTTGTTATATAGCTCAGTGCAGCGACTCGGCCGCTATATTTAGATATCTATAGCTGGACCCTAACCCTATTCCTAACCCTAGCCCCGAAAACAAAAAAAAATATGCAATAATAAGTATGGCTGGTACCCGAAAAAAAAAAATAAGGGTTCGGTCGGACCGAACTGTAGCCACTGCGTTATAAAAAACCTGTGCAATGTGCCTATAACAACTCTCTTACTCATATTGTCTCATTTATTAAACAATGGAATAATAGACAGACAGATTGATTGATTGATTTTAACTGGAATAAATTTTATTATAATTCGAAAAAATATATAGTTATATCACAAAAGATCAAATAGATCACTCATTTATTCTTTTCTTCCTGTACTATTAATTAATTACTGGTACCGGTAGTTTAGTGTGTATGTGTGTGTGTGAAGTCCCTGTAAGGATGAGAGGAAATCCCTTAGATCCTATAAACCACTAATGGGACGGTTTTTATGTTGCTCTTCTTTCATCCCCACCATAGTTTATAATGCAATGGCCAAGAAGGTAGTTTAGTAACATTATTGATTTTTTTAATCCCCCGAACATGTGACATTGCCTACATTCAGATGGTTGTCCCATGATGTATTAGCTCTCTCTTCCTCCTCCCCTCTCCCACCATTGCTAAAACTCTCCTCCTCTCATTCCCTCCTTCCCCGTTCATTGTTACGTAATTCTGCCACCCACCGCTCCCCCCCATCCCAGCCGGCTGTCCAAAGACAACGCATTTACGATCCTCATCAGTAGAGGTTTAAGGTTACCATAACATCTTACTCCTCTCACACTCTCCCCTCCCATTATCTAGTAAATGTGAATGTCATTGAGCTCAAGTGACGAGAGTTTTAGAAATTTGCCTAATTTAAATCTATTTTTTTTGGTTTCTGCAAAACGGCAATGTTTTTCACAATACTGTACAGATGTTATAAAAGCAAAGGGGCAAAAAAAAAGTTTCGCTGTACGTTCGTTCGTAATAATATTTTTTCCATTAAAATGAATATTTTAATTAGGTGATCCTCACACCAGTAGAAGTGGCCATTGAAGACATTCAGAAAAAGACCAGGGAGCTTGCTTTGGCAATGGTACAGGAACCACCAGACACAAAAATTTTACAAATGGTTCTTCAAGGTTGTATTGGAACAACTGTTAATCAAGTTAGTTTCACTTACTATTATTACTTATGTTCACTTCATCTGTATGTCATGACCTGGATGCTGCATTACCTAAATTCAATTACAATTTATTCATTTACCATCTGTATCCTGTGAAAAATTGCAAAATCTATTTTACTATAAAAATAGTTGAACTTTAAAATGACACCTTTATGTCAAATTACGAGTTTGTAATTACATGTCTATAAATGTATCTTATATAAAATGTATCTTATAATCTAAGCAGTACTCATGTATTTCTTTTATAGAAAAAATAATTGAACATATAAAGATACATTTAAAAAAAAAAGATCAAAACAATTCAAAAGTTAAAAATAAAGTAAAAAGAAAAAACCTCATTGGGTTCAAACAGTGAGCCAATTGATCATAAATCTGATGCCATATCCATTACACCTTGGTGACTTTCTACTTGATATAGTATTAGGATTATAAAATAAATATAAATTCTGGCATGCTTCAAGTACAAAAAATTCAAATTCCCTAACCCTTAACATAGAACCTTTTCATTAGCCATTGATTAAATAAATAACTGAAATCGATAGAAAGATTTATATTTTATATGTGTTGTAAAGATTTTTATAAGCCTGCTCGTTTTCAATCAAAGACAATGACTGTTGGCTATTAGATCCATCTCCCCTCATAATAGTTCCACCATATCAATGTCGTTACAAGCAACATTACTAAAATACTCCATTCATAAAGGAATAACTTAATTTAATTTTAAAAATTGCTCATTGATATTTTTATAGTTATATTTGAATACTTTTGTGTCTCAATATATTTTTAAGCCACATGAACAATTATACCTTGTAAGGGACAGAATATTTGTCATTTACCATGCTTTTGATTTCCTCTCCTGGCTCAATTGTTAGATCCTATTTGTTCTTGCCATGACAGTCAATTAGTTCTTAAAATATTGCCTAAACATTTTCTTCCTTGTGTTTTTTGCCTACTTGCATTAGCCATTTGAGCTCTTAACATTTAAGTGCAAGTGCCGAATATCTTCCATTTATGTTTACTACTTATAGTTTCCAAGCTTTTGCAAACTCAACAGAAATATTACTATATATGATAGCATATATTTTTTTTTTTCAAAGGGTCCTTTAGAAGTAGCACTTGTTTTTCTGAGTGATATTGCAGAGGGAAAACAGTTGCCTTCTAAAGCACATACTAAATTACGACTTTGTTTCAAAGATTTTGTTAAAAAGTGAGTACAAGACTTAAATCAATTATTTGATTTTTTTTAATCTATTATAATTTGGTATAAGAATATAAATAAGTTTTTAAAAATATTTCTAAACACATTCACCACCACAGCCAACTGGAAGCAGATGTGACAGGTACAGAAATCTGATGATATAAATAATGATATAAACAAAAATTCTGAATAAACTTGCCAAGTAACGATTTTAAAATGAGATGCCAACAATCTGTATGACCTAATTGGAAAAAAATACTGTTGTTTTTTTATGGGATTTAAAAATATCTTACTGGTTTTGTTAATTAATCATCTTTTTTTCCAGTTCACAAAGCATGGAATTTAAACAATTTTACACTTCAGAACAGGCTAGGCTGTTATTTACTCAAATGAGTGATAACTAGAAGAAGTTGTAGTTTATTTATGTAGCTCAGGTAATAACTCTGCATTATCATTTGATCTTTCAAATAATTTGAATTAGTCCAGTGACTCAGAGGGTGAAAGAAGCTCTGTTATAAGTGATGCCAAACAAAGTATTTGTGTACCCTTCACACCTGTACCTTCATCTCTGCAGAAGAGAGCTTGTGGTAGACCAAAAAAATATATAAATTCTCAACCGGTGTCTACCTCTGACCAACAGCCTGAACAGGAGTCTTGGACTGAACTATCAGATGAGGAAAGCAATGACTAAGCTACAAGAACTTCAAATACATTTCGTTTTGTTCCTCCTGTTCAGCCTAGCATTCAATCAGACCTGGGCCATCATTCAACTGCTCTGGAATGTTTCACCTTAGTGTTAAGTAAAAAAAATAATGGAGGTTCCTTGTGTCATTATCAACAGCTATGGAAATTATTATGAACACTCCACAAATGAAACGTTCACTATAAGGCAGTTAGTATGACATAACCATAATGAATATTTACAATGCTTTGCTTTTCTTATTGTGACGGGCTTTTACCCCAAAAAAAAACAGAAGGAATTTTTGGTCTAAAAAAGATATTTGTACAATGAGGTGTACTCCAGAAACAAATTTGAAATAATACACAGTACCATGCTTCATTGCTCATCTGTGAGGTCCCTCTAAAGATAAGATTTTTATCTGTTAGATCCTATAAACTACAATGGGACGATTTTTGCAGTGCCTTTCTTTCATCTCAACCAAAGCTGATAGTGCAATGACCATGGAGGCACCAGCGTAAACATGGGGGAAACTTAAAATTCCCTAGGTTCTCAACTAAGATGAAACCCTGAGGTCGACAGTTGAGTGCTTGACCGCACGACCATCTGCCACCCTTTCATTGCACATCAGCGCCTTCCATTTTAAAAGAAAAAATTGAACCTTTTTGATGATTATTGGTTTCAGAATTTGCTTCAAGCATAAAATTTACAATGCCGGCAAACTAAAGAAGTTTCATATAAAACATTTGGCTTATGTGACATCTCAACTGTCTGCATTATAAATTTACTAACCAAACCTCATATCACCCAGAAATAGACACTAATAGTTATTCTACAATTAAGATCTTCCAAACCCTTCTGACTCCATTACATCCTGGACATCATATATTTTCAGATGAGTATTTACACTACAAGGAACCTCATAGATTTTTTTCTCTCTAAAAATATGGATTACACTGGCATGCTCCAGGTCAATCATCGAAACTTTGCACCCCAACTGATAAACCTAAAGCTTCAGCAGCAAGAAAGTTAATTCTACATCAATGAAAAAGAAACAATTCTTTCTATTGATTAGAGCAGAGGTTTTCAACCTGTGGTCCGCGGACCCCTGGGAGTCTGTGAGGAGCTTTAGGGGTCCGTGGGCATGTCAAAGAAAAGTAGTGATTTTTTTAATATAGTATTGCTTGGTTTGGTTGAGTGGTTAGCTTGTAGCTAAACAAAAAATACTAGCTACGCCAATGTTTCAGGCACAGTGTCCAGAATTGAAAACTTCGCTGGTATTTCCTTATATTTTCGTCTGAAGTCTGAACTAGACTGCATACTACATGTACTTGTGCAGTTCGTTCTTGAGCCATGTCATCTTGGCAATATTTCTTAATGAGCTATGACATTATTGTTAGAAAATCCGGATCTGCTCAAGCGTGTGTATTGTTGATAAATAGTATGGTTAATCAGTGGTTAAAATTATTATAAACCTAGATTGGCTTAGAAATAATCTTAGACAAAAGTTTTTTTTTATATTAAATTGCTGGTGCACACTTCGCATGTTAATTTAAAATGACACCCACAGAGTGTTTTGGTTCGAAGTAAATTTTTTGTAAATTTGTAATATGAAAGTAGGTCAGAGCGATCATAGGGATTTTTCGCTAACACATCGATGGAACGGTGTGAAATTCTAGCGATGAACCTATTATGCTATTCTGTTGTCATGTGACTTACTTATGTGACATTTACTTTTTAAAATGTTAATAAACAATTCAAAATATTTGATAAGATTCGTACTTGTTTTATCACAGTAGTCAATTAAATTCTAAAATGTGAGTTTTCTTCATCAGAATGTGAAATATTTTTACAGATAGTTACCTCTTCTAACTCTCTTTGTCTCTAATTTTTCTCCATGTGAGATCTGAGTCAACTGGACTAAACTGTTTTTGGTCATTTGTTTATCAATATTTGTAAAAGTAAACTTTCAAGCCTGGTAGCATGGATACATTTGTGAAGAGGAAAACTGACCAGAACCTGGAAGATTCTGATGATCAAGCAGCCAAAGACGAACGAAAAAGAAAATGGCGCAAGTATAATCCAGAGTATATACCATTCGGCTTCACCGCAATGGGGACCGGATGCTGACCAGCCTCTTTGTGTCGTGTGATGCAAGCATTATCGAGGGATGCGATGAAGCCTGCAAAATTGAGGCGCCATTTGACCACAGTGCATTAGAATTTTGCCAATAAAACGAATTAATACTTTGAGAGGTAGAAAGAACTCTATTTGAAACAGAAAGGCAAACTAATGGTCTGCACTACTGTGAACGAGAACGCTCTTCGATTGCGTATTTGGTTTTTGCATTGCAAATAGCGCGTTCCACAAAAAACCTCACACAATTGCAGAGAATCTAATTATACCTGCAGCAGTCGACATGTGTGCAGTCGTTCTAGGAAAGGAATAGAGTCAAAAACTGAAAGTCATTCCACTGTCTGATAACACAGGGAGCAGACGAATTTCCGACTTTTCAGAAGATGTTCACTGCCAACTGATTGCACGCCTTCAGCATATTAGAATACCAATTCAGCTTTACGAAAGTACAGACATTGCAAATGCAGCCCAATGGTTGGTCTACGTTCGATACTGCTGGGAAGGTGAAGTTGTCGAAGACTTTTTGTTCTGCAAGTCACAGCCGAGGTGCACAACTGGTGAAGAACTTTTCCTAGTGCTTGATGCATTTTTTGAAGAATCAGGACTGGCCTGGACACAATGTGTTGGCGTGTGCACGGACGGCGCTGCTACGATGACTGTTCGTAAGTCTGGTTTAGTCACATGAGGGAAACAAGCAGGGACTCACATAGTATCAACCCACTGCGTGATTCACTGCGAGGCCTTGGCTGTAAAGGACATGAATGAAGATCTTGCTGTAGTGCACAACAGACACAGCCTTATCACCAAACAGAAAACTGTGTAACAGACATACCGCTGGAATAAATACTCGGTGATTGTTTCATTTTTAAGATAGATTGCTATTTCATATGTAAAATAACTTGTACATGTTATGTGCGTAACTTAGGCTAGGCCTACCGTTTAGCAGAATTTAAAGCATATTCTGGGCGCCTTGGGCTATGGGGGTCCGCCACCCGGGCTTGGAATGTCTGAGGGGTCTGCAGCAAAGAAAAGGTTGAAAACCTCTGGATTAGAGGGATAGAAAATCTAAAAAAATCATGCTTGGTTGTCAACATATGCAAATCCAACATTTGTCTAACAACAGACTTATCGTTGAGGAAGCTTTTAAAACCCACAATGATCACAAATACAATCATATCATGAATGGCTGTGACATATCTGACCAGGCTGTGACGTGTTATAGTCTTGTTTAAAAAGTGGTTAACCAAATAGTGAAAAAAATACTTCACTGGCCATTTAAGATAACCCTCCCCACATTTTATACAGTTTATAATGAATAGACACTGTGAAGATCCCTCTTGTTGATTTTAAAAAACAGCTTATTGAGCAGCTTTGTGCAAAGGTAGCAGTATTGGATAGTACAGCGGCATCCCAGCCTTCTGGAAGAATTGTTGGTAGGTCACCAAAAACAGGGCAAGGAGATCACGTTTGCCACTTTTCTTTAGATGTGCTGTATGCAGCTAACCAATTACCAGGAAAAGGAAAAATTTTATAAGCTCAGGATTTCCAGAAATGCTCCACCATCTTCCCAAGGTTTGCTCTAAAAAACTTTCATACACTGGATGCTAAACATGACATCACTAAAAAATTTTTTTTTTTTAATTTTGTTGAAAAAAAAAAAATACATGTATATTGTAGTGATTTTAAAAATTCATGACTTGTTCAGTTCCCTGTGGATTTTGTTTAGATTTGTTTTATTTTTCTTTCAAATTGGATATAGTCTCATTTTCATTAAATATTTGTGCTTTTTGATTTAATAAGAAATTTGAATTTTTTATATTTTTTTTTCAAGTTTAAACATAATGTGCTAATAAACAAAACAAAGGATAAAAAAACTAATAATGCAAACCATAAACAGTTTAAATCCCGTTAAAAAATATTCTATTACTTTAATTTTTTAAATATAATCGCAAAAAATATTTTATAAAATTTATGTGATTTGACTTTGAGCGATAAAAAAAATTTCAGCCCTGAATGAGTTGAGTAAAGCATTTATGGGATAATGTATTTTCAATAATCTGATGAATATTTTGAAATGACCCAAGTTATTTTTTATTCTTTTAAGATGTGGAGATGCTCTTTTAAAGAACAAGACATTAATTCTTCCAGAACAGAAGGAGTATCAGAGAGAATTAGAAAGAAATTATTACAGCTTTAGAGAAAAAATTAGTCCAATGATATCAACTACTTTATTACGCAAATCTAGACATCATAAAAGGTGCTACATTGTTTTAACTTAAAATAAAATTACCTCATATTGTATAGTATATGTTCTTATTACATGTAAATGTTTTTTCTTATTTCTTAACTATTCAGAATAATTATTTTGTATTTGGTTTTATTTAGCATCTGTGAAAATCTAATCTGCACTTAAATTTAATTTACAGTAGTAAAGATGGAAGGGAATCTAGGAGCAAGCGACATTTGGCTGATCAAAATTCAACAGTTTGCTGAAAACTTTTGCATCTGACACATTTCTACAAACTGCCATCAATGTATTACCTCCACTATTTTATCTGTGAACAAGCCTTTTAACATTTTTTGTTAAATAAAATACTCATTCATTATTTTTTATATTTTCCATATTTTAATTCAGAATTCTTAAATGTTTGTCAATTCTCAGCTTCCTTTCTACAAGACTTAAGTCTAATTTGTATTTTTTTGAATTAGCAACGACACATGACATCTCTTATTTTTTTAATTCTTAGTTATCAGCACTATTTTTTTCTACTGTTTGCTCATTTTATCTTTAACCTTGTATTTATTTAATAAGTGCAATGTTAAATTTTGTTTAGTATGACAAAAAAATCTGTTGATCTGTTTAGAAATCCATTTTAAAAATGTATATGTTCTATTAGTACAGCTTAAATGCCTACCAATGTAGAAAATTGTCTCATTCTTTTTAAAAGTTTTACTGCACATATTTGATAAATTTGCAACCTAGCTCATTTAAAGAATGGTGTATTGATTTTTACTGAGTGTAGATTGTGTATACATGTACTGGTATGTTTTTTTTAATGTTGAAAAATAAAATACTACATGTATACATTTAGTCACATTACCAAAAATCTGAAATGAAGTTTTAGCATCAACAATTTGTATTCCAGTGCAACACTATGGAATAAGAGTGTTTATGTTGTTTGTTTTTAAACCTGTTCAAAAATTAAGAAAAAATGTGAAAATTATGCACAAAAAAAGTTAGTCCATATTTAATTAATCATGCAATGTCCTAGAAAACTTTTAATTACTTTTTTAAAAAGAATCATTCAATATTTGCATGTTGTCAGTCATTTGCTATAACTGCAGTACAAAAGCTAGATATGTGAAATGAATTATCTCAGTTTGGTACTAATTGAGGAATGATAGCAAGAAATGATTCTTAGATTTTATTATGTGTTTGTTGAAACAACTGCAATGTTTTTTTTTCACATTTAAGTTGCTTACATTTTTATATTTCTTTTAGTATTTGTTAATTTTTTTAAATGAGTTTTTATAGTACATAATATTGCACTTATGAGCTAAATAAGCTTAAACTGCTTTTATCATTTGTATTATTTATTTTTTTACTACTTCAACATGTATTTCACAATTGTGATCACAGACATGCTGTTATATTATTATAATTTTATTTTGTAAAGAATGCCAAACTATGATCTGGTCTAATGATAAATCATGCAGCACATCTTCAACTTGTACTTAATGATTTTTTAATCCTTCCAAATCATATTACATTTTTTTTCTTTCCACTTGAACTGTAAATGTTTTAATGTATGTGTGATTGCTTTCATTTTTTTTTTACTGCTTAATTATTTACCATGTTAAGTCATTCATAAGCATTATATATTTCATTCAAGTGAATATGATTACTTGGACTTTAAATTTTATTTGTGATAAATCTTGCTTAGTTTTTTTGTTTTATTTTATTTACATTAGCACCCATTAAAAAATACTATTGAAATCTGTTACAATTTAAAGCAATAAGACTTTTTAGTTATTGATTTTTTGTGGATGCTTTTATATGTCAGCATGTTAATATTAGATATGCAATGTCTTTTTCTTCGAATGTTGTATTTCAACAAACTCCTGTTATTGATTGAGCTAGTCATATTTTGTTTGGATCTTTCTGAATCTGTATCATTATTGATTGTCAATACATTTTTTAAGAATGCTTTTAATAGATATGAACTACTTTGAAATACATTATCATATAAAATTGAAGTTTTAAATGTGCAAAGTATTGTTTCAATTTTCTTATAATGGTTTCACTAATTGTTAATAAAAGAAATTTTAAAAAAGTCTTTACTAAGATTTTCAATTAAAGGTTTGAAGTGATTCATTTAAAGAGAGACCAATCAAATTAAGTTTCAGGGACAGCTAATTCACACCATATTAAAAACTAACACAGAAGGATAATAGATAACTACAGGTACTATTCATTTATTTATCTAATGGTCTAATTTTGGGTGACAGAGGTAAAAGAGAGCCACTTTATATAGCTAAAAGATAAAAAAAAAAGATCTGTGCTGTCAACTTATCAAAATTTAGTGAACAAAAGTAATTATGAGAAATAACATGCATTTTGGCAGAAGCACAAAACTCAAGTAAGAGCTGCATTAGCCACCCACCGGTCTAGTTTACATGCTTAAACAGGAAAGAAACTTTAAATTTTTATTGGGTGACAGCAAAATAATGTTCTGACAAGGGGGACCTCTCAGCATTGGTGACCCTAGATAGCTGTCTAGTATGCCTGTCAATAAGTTCATCACTGTCTATACAAAAAATTTTCCTGCAATTTTTATGCAACATGATTTACAAGATGCAATGTGTTGTATAGTTTGGAGCCAGCTTTAGATATCTTATTGTTTCAATGATAACAATGTCAGATGTTCATCTCTTTTTTTAATGTTTATCTATGTACATACATATACATGTGTGTAAAATTATATTTTGCATGGAATCATGAGATTGGTCTGTCTACGGTACTTAATACTAAAAAACAACCTAAAATCTTTAATTTTATGACTGATTGGTTACTGAAATTGAAGCATTTTAGTAAAACAAATTTTCACCTTTAAAACTTATAAGTTTTTTTTATGTTATATAATTTTATTCTCTTCAATGAAATCTGCAATTTGTCCTTGGACTATTTTGAAATTAAGCTTTTGACATGTATTAAAAATAATTTAATATACATTTATTGAATAATAAATATCATTTAAAAGAAGAATGAATTTATTTTGGAATAAAACAATTAAAACACCAACATTTTCAATTTTTAAAAATGCTTTGAATTAAACAACTTAATGCATTTTTATCATATGTAAGTAGAAACCTGCCAAAATAAATTATATGAAATGTCTTAAATTATTAAACTAAGAAAAGTTAAAAGAGAACATTTAAACTATTTTACAAAAGAAAATTGTTTAATTTTTTATGGAATCTCAATGCAAAATGAAAGTTTGCAATTTTTTTGGATTTGAGATAACATGCACTATATAAGACAGTCACTAATAAACAGCTCTCTATAGATATGGCTAAAGTTGTTTTTTTTTCTCAGATCTAATCTTGATAACAATAAGTTATTATTTTATTAATAAAGGTTAATGCAGATTTTCAAAGCTATTTAATTTTAATATAGAGTCCTTTGGGAAAAGGCATTTTATTTTCTAACAAGTATCCATAAATGCTACGACATGAAAAAGTATCTTTTGATAATTCAACAAACATCTTGAAAATAAAACTTATAATAGTTAAAAGAAAACTAATTCTTGAAGATAACAATTTGTATAAAAAATCTCAATACTAAAAAAATTTCAAAACAATTTAAATAAAATTAATACAAAATAAATTAATAAAATCATGATTTTCCACTCCTGGATTTGTTATAAAAAATCAAATATTGACAACAATTAAACAGGATTGATACATACAGTGGCACATAAAAGAAAAACTGATTCATACGGATGAAAACAAAAATGAAATGTTTTATGACAAGTTTAACTTTAAACAGATAAACTCCATGTAAAATTTACATAAGGGAATGCAAATTTCAACATAAAAACAAAAGAATCAGATTTTTTTTTATTGTCAAACATTCTTCCTTTAAACCGAATGTTTGTTTTTAAAACTAAACCTTATTTAACTAAAATCATGTGGCCATTTTATTTATTTAACCATTTCTAGGATTTATATTGTGCCCTGGAAAATGAAATTTTTTTTTTTTAATTCTTCACAGGTGAAAAATTAGCACTTAAAAAAAAACACTGTACACAACAACAGCATCTCTAGGCACCAGAATACTGAAATATTATTTACCTACGGCTGTAAATATTAAGTTATAATATCATTAGCCTTTTATATTCTTTTTCTTTTAATTTGTTATTGTTTCTTTAGTTGGAGACATTATATTTAATGTGCATAAAATGTGTTTTTAAATGTATTTAGGAGTGTCTAGAACAAATTACTTACATTTTTGATGATTGTTATAGAAAGTTACTTTTGTTGATTATTTTGGTGAAATGTTTAGTTTAAACAGTTATGCAGAAATGAAAAAAATAATTCTACCAAAATAAATCAATTGTAACTATGTAAATTTTTTAAAGATTGCTAATAATTTTTTCTGTCAAAGCAATTTGGACAAAGTTTGAGTTAGAACTAGGGTCCCAATGGCATTGGCTAAACAACAATGATGATAGGCCAACACATTAAAATAAACAATTGTATAAACAGTCATTATTTCAGAACTATTAGGATATTCTTTTCCTGTTATTGAGGAAACTGTATTAATTAAAATTAAAACAACTAAAAAAAATTGTAAGAATTATTATCTGCTAGAATACAGTTCAATTTAAAAAATGTGCTGAACTCTCTTTAGAAAACATTAAACTAGTGAAGGTAATTTTAAATATGGAGAAATAATAACTAACTCATATTTTCATTCATAATTATTTTTCAAATATATGTAGATTTCTCTATGGAAAATGGCATGTCCAATTATTAAGTAGCATACACTCTTCTTTCTAAATAAACATCTAGTTTTCTTGATGAAAAAAATGACAAGACTTTTACAAATGAATTTCTATTTTTAAAAATTAAAAATGTTTGACAACTAACTGACAGAAAAGTTACAAAATAATAAAATAATCTCATAAAAACTATTCATCAAATTAGATTACCATTTGATACAAATGGAAAATCTGAAAATTGAGTAAAATAATCACAATAAAAAAAATTCTAACTATGATGACACAGAAAAACATTTTTTGTGATTTTTAAATGTTGCTTAAAATCATAGAAATAATTTACACAAAAAAAAAAAAAGACAAACAGGTTCAGCAGTTAGACAAAACAAAAGATTAATGCAAATTTAATTTTTAAAATGATGAAAATATACCTTAAATTATTTTGCAATAGAGTCTAAAAAAGATAAAATGAATAATGGCTGATTTTTGTTCATAGCACAAATGAAAAACATTTAATGAATTTTTTTCTGATGATTAGTGGATATCTTTTTTAGCTCTTTTTTTATAACATACAGGGTAATAGCAGTGTACAGTGAAACATTAGTTAACGATAACTTGGTTCATGAGTTTTTTCCAAGGTGAGCAAAATAAAAATAAAAAAATGTGCTTGATTTACGATCCATGTCTGTCCAGAGGAGCGCACATTTTTATAACTTAATATGCATGTTATGTTTTGCAGAAAAAAGAGAAATCCATTAAATCAAATGAGGTTAGGGATGTGTGCAAAATGTAGGAAACATCATAAGAGTAAGACCTAGTAGTGCAAGTGATGAATCTAATGACAATCTTGTATCACATTTTTGCGAATCCCTTACAAAGAAGCACTGCCAGTGAATTGGATAGGTATCTTGTTAACACCACATAAATAGAAAAAGATTATGGTGAGTTAACAGGAAGCAGTGATCCCATTAGTAAACACAAAATGAGTCCAACCTAATCTAATGATTAACAAATTCGATAATTTTAATTTAAAAGATATGAAATAGTAATCATTATTATGTAAATTTATAAAAATCTTTAAAAAAAATTTTTTGGGACCAATTGCCTTTCTTATGGGGAAATCTGCTTAGATATACAAGCACTTTAGTTTATGATCACTCGAAATCAAAGATTTGACTATTCTCAAGGTGCTGAAGATCTTTTCAGTTCTCCATTTATAAAATAATTGCAGTATATTGACAAGGAGCAACAAGCATAGAAAGTGATTTCTCTGTAGATTTAAAAAAAAAAATAATTGTTTGACGTAAAATTAATATTTCTGGAATAATAATGTGAGAAAAAAAATTCTGTAGCTCATACCTCTAAAAACAGCTTCATTGGTAAGAACATGTACACTTGTATAAAATGATAGGGGTACAGCAGCTTTTCTACGCAACAAGCAACATTCTTTACTTCCTGGGGAACTCCAATCACGCCTGTCAATTACCAGTTATTTTTAGTATTTTACTGTTTTTATTTCTGTACATTTACAATATACATAATATTTACAATAAAATAAATATTAACCCTTTTTATTTAAATGTAATGTTTTATTTGACAAAGTTATGTCAGTTCTAAAACATTTATTGACTTACCCTCGAAGAGTCCTCTCATCAACTTCAGTCAATGGTTCAATGAAAAGTGTTGAGTACAATCCTGTATGAGATGATCAAATTAACAGTTTTTATAATAAAAGGAAAAAAAATCATTGCCTAATAACAACCCTCAATTTAGTAGTCCACTTTTATATTAATTAATAAATAAGAGGGGAAATAATACAACCCAAACATTTTATCATTAGGCTATAAATTGTGTTTGACGGTAATATCAAAATACAAGTATAAACTAAAAATCCAACAAAAACAAAATATGCTTACCTGTGCACAGGTTGAAAACAAATGTAAACTGTGTCTGATACAACTTGACCATCATTCTGCTATAATTAAATCAAACAAGATCAGTTATGTTATTTACTTTTAAAAATGTAATATGTAGATATTAAGTGTATTAAAACATGCAAGCATCAAGAGTTCAAATTACTGTTTTTTTTAGTGATAAAATAGGAGGAAAAAAAACACTTCTCACTTAAATTACTTTCTGTGTTTTATTATAATAATTATTTTAATCAATTAAATGTGAAGAAATATACTTCAGAAAACTTGTTAACTTTTGAACTTTTCAGATAAAGACATTTTTTAAGTTGAAAAAAATTTCAAGATACCTGTATTTACTTCTGTCTAATGAATCTTTAGCCTGAATTAAAGCATACACAGTTCCATATACACTTTGACTGTTAGGGCACACCTAATAAAATATGCACACATATTTAAAACTAAAATTTCAAACAAGTCAATGATAAAAAAAATAATTCAAAACGGTGATAATTTTGTGAAGAAACTTACATCTAAAATTTGCAAATCGTAATTGCAAAAAGCAACATAACGTTGACTCCAGTCAGCATCATGCCGAATGGCTTCTACCATATAATGTTCAATGTCGAAGGTCATTTGAAGGACAGTTATCTATAAATAAAGATATCTATTAAAAAGTGTGACCATACAAAAAATAAAAACATTCAGTACAAAAACTGGAGGTCTGTTGACATCAAATACACAGCTGCAAACTTACTGACCTTTGTGCGAGGCAAAGACAACCAGATACATCTTCAAATCATATTGGGTGTTAAGGAATTTTTTTAATTTCATGATACTTTAACATTGGTTACGTAGGGGAAAGGCTAACAATGGTACAGTGAACAATGTGCGGTGAACCTGTTATGCAATTTTTAGTACCAGCGAGGTCCGGACAAAAAATTCCTCACATAGGGGATCTGGTTTCTGCCTCCCTGTTAGTACATAAAGGCTGACCTTTACATTGATACCAGATGTGTGTAATCTTACGCTAGAATGACGGCTTAAACCGCACATCAAAAGCGGACATTTCGGCCAACTTTTCAATCGGAGAAAACGTGTCATTTTTACCCCCTTCCCACTAAAAACGTAATAAAAAAAGAACTGTCTAGAAAATGATGAAAAACCATTCATGAATTTGTGTAGAAATGATTTCTTTACAAGAATATATAGGCTACAACGCGATACATCAAATATAAGGTATAGAAATCTATCACTGAAGTGAAATGTTGTCAAAAATCCGCATCCGTAGTTCAGGCCATATCACGATTGTTGTCAAAAATCCACATCCATAATGAAAAGGTTAACAAAGTTTCTCCCTTTATATACAATCAATATGTAAATTCTGCTATTTTCAAAAATTCATAAAAAATTGAAAATTAAAAATCTATACCACTAGTTTTATTTATATAAATTTTTTTTCCCAATAAAGAAATATTTATTTCAATTTAAATAAGTTGAAGAACAGTGTAGATACTTATTTAAAAAAATAAATATTAAATATACTTACTAAAGACATATCATTTCTTACAGTTCTGATAATATTTAATGGTTTTTTGTTCCAGACTACCTGAACAGGTAAAATACTTTTGTAAGCAAGATCATAATCATCTGCAAACAAAATAAAACAATTGAAATGTAACAAAGACAATACAATTAAATTGAAACTTAAATAAATATTAAGAAATATAATTATTTTTAGTTATTCTTAAACAGTATTATGAAAATAAACAAGCCTTCTGCTGGTGTTGGAGATTCCAATTGCTGATCCTGATTTGAAAATCTCCTAACAGAAAAAGTAACAGTGCGTGTGTGAGTGGTATGAACAATCACACTCTCTGAGCTCTGGGATGGACAGTCTGAAGTGGCACTGCTACTTGGAGAAAAAAAGGATCTCTGAGAAGAGATATGTAATGAAGACAGGTCCTCAGTGTCTGTCTGGCTTTTGTTGCTACTGACATCAATGCTGGGACTCTGAACCTATCAGAATATTGACAGTTAAGTTTAGAAATAGAATAACATTGATTTCTATTGTTATTTTTCTTTCATAAACGATGACCAAGTGAATGAATATGTTTGTTAAAAATGTTTGATTTTAACTACATGTATATTAAGATTAAATGAATTCACTGTAAACAATCCTATCAAGATGACATTTAGTGATTGATTCACCCCAGAATGTCAGAGGTATAAGCTCCATCTTCTTTTGTGTGTTGGATAGGGAGCAGGAGGGCAAAAATAGATTTTTTTTGTTTGCCTAAAGTGAAAAAAAATATATCTTTTTTTTTTCTTTTAATTCTTTATGGTGATTCAGTACTGATATGTTGCAGGTTACAAATTCAAATCCCATAAACAAAAATAAAAGGTTTTTCTATTGCACTAAAGTATGAAAATAAGAATAAAGCAGCTGTCAGCTTAATTCCACCCAGTAAGCTTCCTATCATCTTGTTCAATGTCCATCCCACACTGTCACTATGGTAAATGTCTTCCAAAAATATGATTCTTTGTTGAAAAGAAAAGCAAACAATGATGAAAAACAAACATAACTTATTACTTAATATCTCAAATGCATTATTCTTATCTCTAACATATTCTTAACAAAAATTAGTACATGATTACTAACCTGAACTATTGGTGGTGGTGGTGGTGACATGATATTCTCTGATGGCTGCTGTGTATCTGTGACTTTATCACATAACTGACCACATGCCATAACTGAGATAGTTGGGGAAAGATTGTGATTAATATTACTAGAGTGACCAAACAAAAGTGACACTCTGTTAGCAGAATCTGGATAACCTGAGCTTTTAGGTGACCTAGGTGACTTTGGAGAAAGACACTCATGGTTACCATGAAAATGACTAGTCCCAGTTTTCAGAGGAAGTGCAGTTTCATTATTACCATTACTTAAGTTTTTAGTGCGCAAGGCTGGTCGATGACCACAAGAAGAGCTAAATCTAGTATTTCCACTGCTGTTAGCGAATAAACATTTGTCACAACAGGACCTTGGTTTATCACATGAAGATGATTTGGTAGACTTGGATTCACTCTGATCAGTGTCACTGTGTTCAGAAATATGTTCAACTGAGTAAAAATTTTCTCCTTCTTCTTCCATAAGCACCGATGAGTCTGAACAGTTTCTGGGTTTAGGACTCAGATCTTGAGTTGGGTCTTCTTGTTCTGTAAAATAGGTACTGACAGTACCAAATATAGATAAATCAGCACCAAGAATAACTTTTTCGGTTCCTGATTTAGACTGAATCTCTTCCTGATCCATTGCAAGACGGCCTTCAGTATCAAAACTGTTGAGCGGAAGTTGAGTATCTACCTGATAAAAATTTTAAAATGTATACATGCACATTAATGCATTTCAATTTATTTGCAATTGTACAATTTTTCTACAATGTAAATTAACCAAATACTGTAAGAATAAAAATGATTAATATATGCTAACTTTAATTTTTATATGACGATAGAAAAAATATTCATTACCAGAATTATATTGAATAATAAACACTTTATGTCCGTGTTTAGGGAAAATCCCGATTACATGATTTCTAATAGAGTGGCGTAGAATGGCATTGGTGAGTAGTAAAAAGATTTCCTGCTATGACTATTACACTGGTCTGCATGATTTCTGAGGTCTGAGTTTTTTACAATTTTTCTAGTTCAATTTTTTCCGCTGATTTCAAATATGTAATTGTTTTTTTTTCAATCAGGTCAAGTTTTTATTTTAATTGAATTTCTAAAATGCTGTAATAACTGTATTCTACAGTACCTTGCAATAAGTGAGGAAACAACCGATAGAATCACCATTTTTTAAATTTTAGTAATTTATAAAACAGCTAACAATAAATACTTTTTTTTACCTTGGTCTTATTTGTTTTCATAAGAGATAGCGAGAAGTTTCAATTTATTTGGAGCATTCATTGAATGTGAAGGTTCAGGTTATAAACTAATATAAAAATATGTTTTTAATCTTTGTTGCTAATTTATATTAATTTGAATGTATAATTTTGCCATCTACTTTTTTTTAAAAGCATCTTGAAAATTTTATTTATAAGAAAGGAAAGCAACAAGTGATTCATAAAAACTGTTTGCTCCAATAGTTAGGTGATCATAATGATGATAAGAAAGTGTAAAAATGATCCAAACAGATTCTGCTACATATGTGGTTTAGTCACTTTGCCATACAGGCAGACGCTGATCACAAATTTTGTTAAGAAAAGATGTCATGCTTATTTGGGTTTGAAACTTGGCAATCAGGACAAACCCTTTGCACCCCACATATGTTGTAAAATATGTGTCGATGGTCCATGACGTTGAAGCAAGAGGAACCAACCGTCTCTTCCTTTTGGTGTGCCAATGGTTTGGACGGAAGGAAAGGATCAAAATAGTGATTGCTATTTTTGCATGACAAATCTAGATGGTATAAATAGAAAAAATAAACATCATGTAGATATCCCATTGTGCTATCTGCAATAAGGCCAGTACCTCATGGACCAGAAATTCCAATTCCAACACCACCTGACTATCTCGATTCAACTGAGTCAAGTAAAGATATGGTTATCTATGATGAATCTGTAGTATTTGAACCTGATGCTAAATCAACTCAACCCTAACCTCTCAATCAAGCTGAACTAAATGATTTGACAAGAGATTTGTGCTTATCGAAAGAATCTGCTCAGCTATTTGCATCACGCCTCAAAGAAAATCATTTGTTAGCTCCAGCAACAACATTCTTCTGGTATCGTAACCGGAAGAAAGAGTTGCGTCAGTATTTCACAGAGGATAAGGAGGCTTCTTTAATTTACTGCAACAACATCAACAGTCTTGTTGAAACTATGGGTTTATCATATGGCCCTGCACAATAAGGGTTATTCATCGATTCTTCCTGCAGAAACTTGAAAGTGGTGCTTTGGCACAATGGCAATAAGGTTGCTTCTGTTCAAGTGGGTCACACAGTGCAGATGTCAGACAACTATAGTAAAATGGAAATTTTATTGAATAATCTAAAATATAAACATCACATTTGGATGGTGTGTGGGGATCTTAAAGTTATAGCGCTATTGCTGGGTCTACAAGGTGAGTGAAAAACAGGGGGAGCGTTTCCATCAAGACATTCGTGTGATGGAAGAGCGATACCAGGGATGCTGGGATGTAAATATGCTTGTGTACTACTGCTGGTGCCTCAAAAGAGATGATCCAGATGCAGATCACCGCCGAAAATTTTGAAAAAACCATTTCTACCACAATAACTTCAATTTTTTTTCTACATTACACCAGTAATTTTTAATTTGATATAGAATAAAAACTTGACCTGATTGAAAAAAACAAATTACATATTTGAAATCAGCCAAAATAATAGATCTAGAAACATTTTTTTAAAAAGTCAGACCTCAGAAAAATTTTTTGTCAAACACAGATCAGTGTTATAAGATTTAAATAAAGATTAAAATGTCTGCAACACTTAGGTAATGGGACATGGAGTAAAATCAGTGGAGAGATGCTCACCTGTAAGGCAACAATTGAGTCTCCTGTGTTGAGTACAGCAATGCCATCAACCCTCAACTGAACTTTTGGAGAAAAGAAAGGAAATGGTGGAGCCAGCTCAAACTTAGAGTGCACACAAAAACTGTGACGAAGGCACTGCTGTATTGAGGGAACTTGAGGACCCACTGTACATTAAACAACATACGTGTATTTTTTTATCACACTTTTCATTCTATTAAAAAAATGTAGTGTCTATAATAACTAAGCTTAACATAATTTATTTTGAACAATATGAAAACTTGTTAAAAACATTATTTTTTTTTAATTAAATTAAAAGATTACCAACCATTTGGTCTCATTTGACAATCATGACATTCTCCAAGAGAAGGCACTGCAGTGACTGTTAAGTAACACTGACAACCGTCTTCACCTGCTGGAGGAGTACTGTAAATAAAAAAAATCAATATGTCATTCCAGTATAGTGATGACAAAAGTCATGGCACAGCAATCTATTTCATGTCAGTAAAAATTCTCAAGAATTGATACCTACAAAATCCTACTAGTCCTATGTAAATATGTGTACTTTTCAGTTTTGTTACCATTACAAGGCATCTTAAAATCTCATCTGAATTTTTCAATGTTAATAAATTTATTATACCTATGCCCATATATAGTAATCTTGGTTCTGTCTTCTGGCCATTCACAGTAAGCAATAAATAATGAGTGAAATATATTTTCCTCACCAAACAATCTGACTTCAGAAATCTATTAGAATTAAAATTACACATAAAATCAATTATATCATTGCATAATCAAAATTGTAAAAAAAAGAGTTGATTTTTTTACCAGCAATTTTTAATTTCAGATTTAATATTTTGCTAATTCAATCACTTTTGCAGTGAATGTTTCAATTTTAATTTCAGTGTTGTGTTTAAAAAAGGTACACTTTTTGGCTAGTATCTACTATATTCCAATAAATTCAAATTTTAAAACAAAAATTCAGTCCTCATTAATATTATGATGACTGGAGCAAAAAAGTAATAGTTAATTATGTGAAAATCATTTCTAATGGCTTAAGTCAAAAACATATTTACCAATTGAAGTCTTTTGCAAGGTATAAACAGCCACCACTGAAGTTTATAAACATGATCAGGGTAAGCTGAATGTACATCTGCATCAATTTGAAGAGAGTAAGATATAACAAAGTGGCCAGATTTGCTAAATCCCAAAAAAACATAACTGAAAAAAATATTGACAAAAAAACTAAATGTAATAAATAAACAAAAATATTTGCATTTACTGACTTTGAGTCAAGTTTCAAAATTAAGATTTGCAATTTTTCTAAGAAAAGGGATTTTTTTTTAAAATACTGCATTTAACCTCTTTGGTAATTTCCCTTCCAATCTCAAAGGCTGATATGTCTATAGAGACCACAAGAAAACTGAACCAAAAAAGTGGAAAGGTAACTGGCATCAATGGAAATGAAACCTGCAACCTGATTAGTCAATCATGCCCGCAACAATTATCCATTTAAAAAAATGATCTTGCATAAAAATTTTCAGGCTTTGAGTCTCAGCTTAAAATAGTTACATGATATTGGTTTGGGAACTAAAGTAGCCACACAATGACTACATGTATGTTGTTGTTTCTCAAAAGTATGCTCTTAAATACATTTTATCAAAACTACAGAGGTGTCTGATCATTGCAATGCCTGCTAGTGGTTAGTGCATTTTCTGGTACAAATCATTTTGCTCTCTGCCATTTCCTTATCACATTGGAAGGTGTGAAAAAATATTTTATAGTGGTCCCTTGCAGCTATAATGTGTAGTAAGGAGGCATGAAAAACTTCTTTAAAAAATACTAAAAACTGAACCATATACAACCAGCGTAAATTGTTGAGTTAATTAAGCCAGACAACAGCCAATGGAAATCTTTCTGTTAAAGGTCTAAAAGTTTCATGTTTTGAATTAAGAATATTTTTTTTTGCTTTAGCGATTACTAATGAACTCTGAGGGTAATAAATATAGAAAAAAATAAAAAAAGACTCATGATAAAATTGTTTTTATACATTTAGCAAATACTGAGAACTATGTAGAAGTCATAAATAAAAAAGTAATATCAAAGTTATAAAAATTCAAATGTTAATTAGTTACCATTCATGTAATCTCCATTACTCTTTTTTGGCACAAAAAAGCACTACAGGCTTTTCTTTTTATTATTTAGTGTACTATACTCTAGTTAGTACTTTCTAATACAAACTATGTGTAGATGATTTTGGCGTGTCATTAGAGATCACATGACATGTATTTTTTTCCTTGGACAAAGGTATAGCTAAACGAATTTCCTCTTTAAAAAAAAAACCGACATTGTATTACTTTTCATGAAGATATAAAGATGACATAAGACTTTTTCCATGTATTTTATATATTTAATATTTTTTAATTCACTTTCCTTCAGGAATTTTTAAGTGGGTCATTAAAAATAATTGCAGAGTATTGTCCCTTTAAAAGTGTTCCCTTGCTATCAATATTATCACTCCCTACATATAAAATTGTCTATGTCGAAATAACTATATTATAAATTTATACGTTAACTTTTTAAAAAGTCTTACGCTTTTTTTTTAGAGATTAATTAATTTCATTTTTGAAGGTTTTTTCTTATTGCACATTTGATTTTGAAGTCTCCAGATTTAAAAATAAAATACAAATTTCAGGAAGTTTGAAATATAATTGTCCATTTTATATATCTATGTAGTAATCAAAAGTAAAGTTGTAATTATAAACAATGAAATCCTCTAAACTGATTACAGAGATATGTGCACAACTTTGAAGAAATAATGTGTGAAACTGAAAATTTAAAGCAATTGAAGGGCTTGGCTCCAATAGCTGCTAAAAGATTTTGAAAAAAAAAAAAGAAAAAAATTATTTTTCTGTATATCATGTTTTGTTTTAATAACACATTAATTATAAGAAAGTCTTTTATATGGTTTAAATGACATCTCTACTTAAAAATAAGGGAATTATAGACTAGCACAAAGTGAGTTTTTTTCCAATAGCTGCTAAGTCTATGGTTTGTTTCCAATAGCTGTTCATGACAATTAAAAGCTGAGTAATAATAACTGTTCACTGGGTTAACCCTTATTATGCCCCCCTATCCCAACATAATTGACACTGCCTCCTAAGGCTAAGGTCACCCCAGTGTCACTGTAACTATTTTAAATAATTTTGGAATTTAGCCACTTTTGGAACCGAGCCCTTCAACTGCTTTTCTAAAATGTATACCCTTCATCCAAAATGCACGATGGGACTAAATATTTCAGTCGATAACACATACGTCCAGGAATTTTAGAAAATATTTTTCCTTGTGGATGAGCACTTCTCAAGCTAAAGCGACCTGTCAGCTGTAAAAAAAAAAAATTACATGTATTTATCCAATATATTCATATATAAATAAAACTATGTTAACTGTTTATGGCATAGATGTTAGTGGCCAATAGAAATCTCCATTGCTAAGCCAAGAGTACAAAACTTGGCACTGAGATTTTTTAACAAAATTAGAATGTTCTTAGCTAATTATTTTTCTTTTGAATTGTGAGGATATAGCTATTTTTAATTTTTTTTAAACTGAGTCTGCCGCCTCTCATCATTCATTTTAGAGATGATCATCTTAATAATAAATTTAAAAAAGTGAAAATCTTAATTTTAATATGTTATATTATGTATCACTACAAAAATTTTAAAACCTAGATATCCAAGGCACTATTATTAATACATATATGTGTATAAATATCCAGGAATCACAAACATTAAACTTAAAAAATTCTTTACATCTATATAATTGTTTGTTAAGAATCCTCTCATTATAATTTGAGACAGTCTTCGTTTTTTTAACCTAAGTTTGAATGAGTAAAATATGATAGAAGTATGGTATAGAAAATGTGAAAGGAGTTTCTAAATAAATAATGACAGAACTCTGCAGGGTCACAAATTGTATATACAAATGCAACAAAAAGGCTATTGTAATCCATCTCCATTTCTGATAATATTCGTGTATTCAATTAGATTGCTCATAGATTCAAAGTAATTGTTACTTTTCATTCTTTATAAAATTTTACTCACAATGTTTACCCAGTGTACAATACATTGGCAAAGAATGATCATACAAACTTCAAGTATCATCTTAAACTACACAAAATACAAAGATGTGCCATTCATTACACACTAAACTTTTATTTTGTAATTCAACATTCTTTATGATGCTATCATAATTTTCCTTAGGCTCTAAAGCCCTTTTGTAGATTTGGCCTACCACACAACTACTCTACACTTTTCCTGATCTATGGCAGTTTTACTCCAAAATGTTTCCCTCAGTATTGCATCACAAACTGTTTCCTTAACAATTTCGGGTATTTTTTTCCTAAAACAATTTCATTTGTAAAACATTTTTTCTTGCTATCTAAAACCTATTATTTAGATTTCTTTAAATGAACAACAGCCTTTACGAATATTTAAGGTTATACATATAGAAAGCATCAGACATTTATAATTGATAACTTTATAACAATATATAATTTATAATTGATATTATTCTCTTGACTCAGCGGCTATTGTTAGATTGATTCAGCTTACCACTGAGTAATATGGAGTAAACTACTTAAGGAGTTATTAAGGCAAGGGTTGACCAAGTGCAAAGAAATGATCATTATTTACGAGTACAAATATATATATAAATTAAACTACTGTTAGAAAAATATACTTTAGAATAGTGTTCAATAAAAATCTAAATATTATTACACTCAAGCCCATAACATTTTGTTTCATATGAGTTAACTGCAGTGGTTAGTGGTATGATTATGAAATTCAGTTGCTCTGGATCTGTGCATAGGCCAAGGATTAAAAATTAAAGGCATGCTAAAGTTAATAATTTTTCTTTAACACCTCACCTACCATGAGCCAAATTTTGTAGCCTATGCTAACTTCACATTTAGACTGCAAGCCTCATTTTGCGGTTTGCACACACCTATCACATTGAATATTTCAGATCCAATATTTAAGCAAAGTTCACTTTTTTATATTGACAATATTTAATACAATATTTCTAGAACTAAAAATAGCATCTAAGTGTGGTTTGTAATTATCAAGTGTTTAACTTTTTCCTTTCCACTGGGCTAACAGTAACACCAACCTAACCACAAATTGCTTTTAGCTTTTTGGCCCTTACTTTATTATTTCAGAATCTACTTTTTTGAAATTAAAAACATTGTTTAGAATTGATTTCTAGATAACACTTTATGCAAATTTAAATTGCCACTTTTGATTTTTAAATTATAGATGAGTAATTAAGTAATTTAGGCTTATCATAACTTTCCTTCTGTTTTCAAACACAATTTTTACTGTCAAACCTAAAGAAATTTTGTAATAATAATTTACTTTCCATATTTATAACATTGTGTAATGTTGTGTATATAATTTACTTCTGTTTAATATAAAACAATCTATGTTATTAATGTTAAGCTACAAAAGTCATGACACTAGCTAAAGTAGATTTAATTGATGAAAGGGGGGGGGGGGGAGTGCATCAGGTAAATGACAAATAGTAGCTGAGAAAAGTTACGGTTCCCATGATAAAATGCTGCGGTAGGGGAAGAAATATATAAAAAAAAAAAGATATCAAATAATACATAATAAAAATTAGTGTGATCTGTTAATGTGCAACATCCAACAATGAAGTATTTCTAGGACTATCATTTATTCACTACTAAATGAATACTTTAAAATATTAAGATGATTTTTATTTTATGTCCAAAATTTTAACTTGGTTGTCAATAAGATAATGGATAAAATTTCAAAGCTAGTAGCATTAATTATTACCTCTCTAATAGATAGTTTTTTAACCAGGCCTTCGGCCATTGTTTCTTGATTGTTTTGGTGTAGTGCAGTTCTTTTTTAACAAACGCCTAACGAATTTTGAGAGTAGCCTCCCGTAGATAACGTTCTTTTTAATCTTTATATAGCTACGGTTCGGTCCGACCGAACGCGTATTTTTTTTTTTTCGGGTACCAGCCTTACTTATTATTGCATAGCGGCCGAGTCGCTGCACTGAGCTATATAACAACATAATTTTTTTTTTTTTTTTTCAGAATTTTTTTTTTTCAGAATTAGGGTTAGGGATAGGGTTAGGGATAGGGTTAGAGATAGGGTTAGGATAGGGTTAGGGATAGGGTTAGAGATAGGGTTAGGGATAGGGTTAGGGATAGGGTTAGAGATAGGGTTAGGGTTAGGGTGTGGAGCAATATTATCTATGGCTGGTACCCGAAGTAAAAAAAAATACGGGTTCGGTCGGACCGAACCGTAGCCACTGCCTAAATATAAAATAAAGAATACATAGAAATTGTGTCATATCACATTTATCAATTATACATATAACTTGTTTGAAAAGTATGTTGATTTTTAGAATTATTGATTCAGTATTTGGATCCTTTAAATTATTTTGCCGACATCATCCCCCTTTCCTAAACAAGAAAGTGAAGAAGAGCGCCAGAGCAGACGAGGAAATTCATCCACGACCTAACGGAGGAGGCAGAGACAGCAGCAGGCAAGAGAGATATGAAGAGGCTGTACGAAATTAACAGGACCCTGACAGGCAAGAACACGCAGCCAATGTGCTCTGTGAAAGACAAAGATGGAAAAACCATCACAACTGAAAGTCAGGAGAGAGAATGTTGGGCCCAGCATTTCACAGAAATTCTGAACAGACCCCCACCAAAACAGCCCCCCACTATACCACCAGCATACAGTCTTCTAGACTATACCCCTCAACCGCGCCGTAAAACTGATGATGGATGGCTTAGAATTGTTATGTCTGGCTAGCCGGCTTAAGCCATGGCTTAGGAAAATGCCTAACACCTAGCACCCCTGTTGAAAGCCGGATCCCAACGATCACACTAACACTAGGTATCACCGATATTTTTTTATAAGGGAGGTAACTGTCAAAATATTTATGTACTATACTTTTACTAGTCATACAAACAACAATTTTGAAATAAATAAATAATACTTTATAATTTATTGTATATAATAAGTTAGTATAAAGATTTATGTTAAAAATAATAAAAGAATAGTAAAATTTTAATTAAATTAAGAACCAATTTAAAAAATATGTAAAAATACAAAAATGAGTTAGATTTCAAGTGTTATTATATTACTTGCAAAAAAAATCTTTTCATTCCATAGTCGTGAGCTGATCCATGCAATATCTTCTTAGAGAGTATCACAGAATATTTTGAGATCTCTCCTTCCTGGTCTGAGAGACATACCATGATCCACAGGGGATGGATCATTGGGGTTCTCTAGTCAGGAAAAAAAAACCTTTACTTAAGAGGGTGGTGGTACTATGGTCAATGAGGACTATCCGAGACCGCAGTATTCACAGCTGTCGGAGGTGACGGATGTGGTCGGCACACAACACCCTTCCTCTCCGTCCCACTCAAGCACACCTGCGCAGCCTTCCATTTCGGGCTGAGGGTACAGGCACACTACACCCTCCCCTCTGTCCGAGTGGCAGGAAAAACCCCGTTCCTTGCTATTCTGGCCGATCGGCAGTACACACACCCTGCTGGTCTGGCAAGTTTGGGCAAGGATTAAAACCCAACTTTCTGCCGTCCCTTTCACCCCTACCATGCTGGCAATGGCGAGGTTTAAAAAAAAATGTTAAGATGCGATTTTCGAAATCGCTTTAACGTGATATGAATTAGTAGATTTGCCTTAAATCTTGAGTGGAGGTGTGAAGCTTACCCTTGTGTCATTGATCTATTGGAGTTATTGATTCAGATATCTGATGACAAGTTGATTCTATTAGTTAATTGTTCACCATTTGGATACTCGAGGTCTCATTGATTCAAATACACCAAGACTCTTTGATTCATATATGTCAGGACTCATTGATTTAGTTCAGGGGTGGGAAAACTACGGCCCTCAAAGTATATTATGCGGCCCGAACGCGTGTACATGTTGCGGTCCTATGTTAATCCTCTTTGTTAAGATTTTTCGTGATATTTTTTTTTAAATTTGATTCGAATCTAGGGACATTAAATCAGTTTTATGGGTAAAGAATATTAGTCAGAGATGCTTGACCTATAAGCAGATTATGACCTGAAGGGGAAGTTTAAGTCAGTTTTGGAGTTTTCGGGATGTTTGCCAACAGCGGCATTCCCACACCTAAAAACTTTGCTGCAGGGTTTTGTCACTATTTGCGTCCATGTAGGCTACATTTGTGAATAAGCGTTTTCTTGTCTGAAAATAAACACTTCTAGGAACAGATCGATGTTGACTGACTGCAATTTAAATTCGGTCATGCAAATCACAACACGTAAACTAGTTCCCAAGTTCAAGAACATTATCCAAAATTGTGAACAGTTACATACTCCTCATTCATTATAATTGTTCTTTGTGGTCAGCTTGTATGTAAATTAAGTTCCTTCGTCTTCATAATTATTATGACAGGTAACAATAAACTTTAGTTGAAATAATTTTGAATAGTTAAGTCTTAATACCAAATTAGCAACTGATTTAGTTCTATTTTTAAAATGTAATGTGCATGTGTAATAGATAGAGTGTGATTGTCAAATAAAAGAAAAGCTCCCATATCTTCACACAGCTTTGCAAATTAACTTACTTTTAATGGACTGTTTTTTCTATAGTTTACAACTTTCGTTACTTTTTTAAAAACGTAGTTAAGTTTCTAACGGAATCTAACTCATATTTTTTATACGAGAGCTGCTCTGTGGAGCATGCAAGGCGTCCAGAGAACATCTGGTGTTTTCCCTTTAATTAGTGCTTGAAGGCCAGTTTTGTGTCCTGACATTGGCATGTATCTGTCGTATCGATGGGCGTTTGAAGTTTTGCAGTGCTTACGAAAATTATTCAATAACTATATAATAAATAAATAATAATAATAAAAATGATTGATGAAAAAAACTAAATATAACTATAACTAAAATGAATTTAAAACTATAACTAAATAATAATAAAAATGATTGCTAAAAAAAAACTAATCAAAACTATAACTAAAATGATTTTAATAACTAGAATATCACTGATGTACAGGCTGAGATAATATAAAATTAAGTGGTGTTGGTAAACTATTCTCATCGATGTGTAGCAGTGGTGTTGTGAAACTGTTGTACAACAGTACAATGTATTACGCCAAGCAAAATTTTAGCGGTAATTCCGAATCTCCCACGGCTTAGGAAAGTTTTTAGCAGCTTGGCTTAACATTTTTTTGTGGCGGCTTACAGCTTACAGGCTTCGTGGCGGCTTACGACGGCTTAAGACGGCGGCTGAGGGGTCTATTCTAGACGTCAACACCAATACCCCCCCTACTAAAGTGGAGATCTCTAAGGCAGTGAAGTATCAAAGCAGGCAAAACCGCAGGCCCAGATGGCATACCACCAGAAGCCCTGAAAGCCGACGTCCCCACAACAACCAACATGCTTCTCCCTCTGCTACAGAAAGTCTGGACACAAGAACAGGTACCTGCTGAATGGAGACAAGGGCACCTCGTCAAGCACCCCAAGAAAGGTGACCTATCCAGCTGCAACAACTGGCGAGGCATCATGCTCCTGTCTGTTCCCAGCAAGATCTTGACGCGCATCATGCTAGTGAGATTGAAGGAGGCTTTAGACAAGAGATTAAGAAACGAACAGGCAGGCTTTCGGCAGGACAAGTCGTGCACCGACCACATCGCCACCCTGCGCATCATTATAGAGCAGTCCATTGAATGGCAGTATCCACTCTACTCAATCTTCTTGGACTTCGAGAAGGCCTTCGACAGCGTGGACCGGGAGGTTGTCTGGAACCTCATGGCACACTACGGGATCCCATCCAAGTTCATCGCCATCATCCCACAAATGTACGCCAGTTCCACATGCCATGCTATTCACAAAGGCAAACTGGCGGAGCCTTTTGAGGTCAGGACCGGAGTGGGGCAGGCCTGCTTGTTGTCACCGACCATCTTCCTTCTGGTAGTGGACTGGATCATGAAGAAGTCCACCGAGAATGCAAACACAGGAATTCGATGGACCTTCACCAAGCAGCTTGAAGACCTCGACTTCGCGGATGACATCAGCCTACTGTCACACCGGCAACAAGATGCACAACAGAAACTGAATAGACTCGCAGATGAAGCAAACAAAGTTGGGATAAACATCAACACCAAAAAGACAGAAACCATACGGATAAACAACAAGCAACAAGATCCAATCCAACTACAGGAATCCAACATCGGTGATGTGGACAAGTTTGTCTACCTGGGCAGTGTGGTGAGCAAGGATGGAGGAGCAGACGAAGACATCAGAAGCCGCATCAACAAAGCCAGGCACACCTTCAATACCCTGCGTTCCATCTGGAACTCTACCGCACTTTCCGGGCGGACTAAAGTCCGCATCTTCAATACCAACGTGAAAGCAGTCCTACTATATGGTTCAGAAGCCTGGAGACTAATCAAGACAACCAAACTGCAGGTGTTTATCAACAGATGCCTCCGCAATATCTTACGCGTCAGATGGCCAGAAAAAATCTCCAATACCGCCCTGTGGGAAAGAACAAAGCAGACCCCCATTGACCAAGAGATCCGGAAGAGAAAATGGGGCTGGATAGGCCACACTCTGCGCAAGAGCCCAGACAATGTCACAAGGCAGGCGCTAGAGTGGAACCCGCAGGCAGGCCAAAGGAGACATGGAGACGCTGCTCTGAGCGAGAGATGAAGGCAGCTGGATGGACGTGGGCTCAGCTGAAGAGAGACGCCCAGAATCGAGTCCGCTGGAGGAGCGTTGTTGAGGCCCTATGCTTCCAAATGGAGTCAGAGGATTAAGTCAAGTAAGTCATCCCCCTTTCCTTCAGGTAGCCTAAAATTACCACTATTAAAATAATCATCGAGGATTGTGGCTTAAGCGGGAACTGTGGGGGAGGTATCTACTATCCAACCTACTGTGAAGTTCGACATTAGGGACCCCCCCCTTCACCCCGACGTTGCCATCGTTTTGTTTTGTTACAGCTACTGAGTTAGGTCGTTTGAGCCCGCCCCCCCCCCCGGTCGCAGAAGAAATATTGAGACCTTTTATACTTTTAAAAAAGGTTAAAATTTGGGCTCTGTGTGGCATCTCAAAAGCGCTCGTCCATATATCCCTTCTACTTACCCCATGATGTCTCCCTCCCTCAATTGCCACAGCAGACACTCCAAAAGCTACGGTCGCCTCTGTGTCACTAAATATTACAAGCAATGGCTTCATCATTGCTGCTGCCACTTGTTTTACCTATACATTTAATGATTTATCAATAATAAATTGTCATCTTAGTTCTTTTCCCTTATGTCTCTTCTCAAGTTTTTTTTTCTAGATAATATTTAAGTAGAAATAACCCTTTCTTACAACTATTCATCATGGGATTTTATAAGGCTGCACATACTCGAGAGAATTAAAATTTGTTTGATAGTACTCAAACTAAAATAGTTTGATAGTACTCCCTCAATCAGAGCTTAAGCAATCATAGCAGACTTTCAATTAGCAAGCCCAATATGGCAGAAGTGCATGCCTGATACTATAAACACTAGATAATTTTTTCTCCAACCATGTAATAGCAACTTTTTAAACAAAAGCTGTAGTTTATTTTATAATGGGTAATTAATTTTTAACTACACCAGATAGTCTTAAGACCAAATAATCACAAGCCAGTAAGTTGAGAGTATAAAGTCAATGAGATATTTTAAACTTCATAAATACTAACCATATCTATTTTATGTTCAGCATGAAATGAAAATTATGTCTTCAAATAATTCTTGGGACGGATGGCAGAGTGGTGTAGATACTCGTCTGTCGACCTGAGAGTCCTGGGTTCGATCCTCGGTGAGGAATTTTTCCAGGTGAAATTCGGTCTGAAGTCATCCCACAAGTCCACCCAGCTTTAAATGGGTACCTGACTTTAAGTTGGGGAAGTAAAGGCGGCTGGGCGTTGTGCTAACCACACAATCCCTTTCATATGCCGAGGTTATAGAAACAGATGAATTATACACTTCATCTGCCCCGATGGCCCGTTAGGGCTAAGAAGGGAACTTTACTTTTTTTTTTATGAAATGAAAATTATGTCTTGAAATAATTCTTTAGTGACATTTAGTTTAAGAGTTAATTCTTAAAGAAAAAAAAAAATGGAAAATGAAATAAAAAAACAAAAATAAAACATTTTTATTGGTTTATTTCTTTTAGTAAATATGCAACATAAGTTTCCAGTGAAAAATAAAAGACATAACATTAAACCCCATTACTTTTTTCACTGTTGATAAAACTTGATAAAATTTATCAACTTAATAAAATACAGTATTAGATTTATGTGTTTCTGTGTGTATATTTCAATGGATAAAGATTTATGTTATTCTATTTATAAAAAAACTGATACTTTTTTAAGTTGAAATTTCGATCTAATGGTAATTTTTATAAAGTTTTCAATGTACAGTAAGCATGTGTTAACTTGAAAAGGAGAGTAATAGAAAGGTGTACACATGTACAAAAAGAGAGGTGAAACAAGTAGAAATTTAAGAGGTAATTTATTTTATGTTTGTCTTGTAGCTATCATTGTACAAAAATATATTTCAGGCTATGCAATTTTTTTACAATATTTTTAAAAATCTTTTGAAACAATAAATGTACTGATCTGTGATAATATGTACAAAGATATTAGTTGATTCAGCTAAACAGCGATAATGTGATACTTAAGACAAATCTAAAATAAATAATGAGCTGTCAAACCGTTCCCAAAAATTGACAATAAAATGTTGTTACCTCCATTATGAGGATCAATAAGAAATTTTAAGGAAAAGTTTTTTGGGGTGAGCAAAAAAGTAAAAATAAGTTTGATAAAAGATGTTTATAGTTTTGGAGTCGAAGGGAAGATTGCTGTCCAATGAAGTCTGTGAAAAAATAATATTAAAAAACTTTTGCATAACTAAGGTACAAGAATCTGATGTGTGTACAAACAGGCCTATGTATATACAATTTATAGAAAGTGTTTTATAAAAATAGGTTCAATAATTTTCACAGGAGATGATAAGTTACTGCAACTCAAGAACAACAGAATTCTTAAATGTCTATTTTAATTAAATAATTTAAATGACAAGAAAACAAAATCTGGGTTAAAAATTTGAATGGAATGGCAAAGGACAGTTGTGCACTTAGCAATAATGGTGTATGGCAATAGTATGGAGCAAATAAAATAATAATAATGTACACATATTTTAACAAATAGAGAAAAACAAATATTTTGAATAATTTTCTAAGATAACAGGTAAATATCCTCTATACCTGAACACAGTAAAGACAATATCACAGACAAACAAAATCATATGAAGTACCAAAGCTAATACTTTTTATCTCTTAAAAAATTAATACAAATTATTACAAACATTTTCATTTGAATAAAACATTTCAAGTGGCCACAACCTACTAGAGAACAAAAGAACATTTGTAAGCTTGTATATAACTTCTCTGACAATCTGATACCAAAAACAAGTAGTACTGTCTACTAGATCAAACAATATAATTTTACAATGACAAGAAAACAGAAGGACTAAAACATCTTAATCATTCAGTCTTTTTCTTGTTATTGTATTATGTAACTTTAAAAAAGGTTGTAGTTAAAGCATATCTTTTTATTTTGATCAAGATTTTAACGGTCATTAAATAATAATTGAAAAGTAATAATTTATTAATATAATATGCTGAAGGAAAAAATATATTTTATAACTATTCTTTAATTGTAAATTTATTAAGCAGCACATTAATTAATTTTAAATAAGGAACGCTAAGTATTTTTAAAGTAAGGAACACAAGCAATAAAACATACATAGTACTTTAAAAACATTTTTAACCTATTCTTTTTTATTGGCTGATTAACTTAAAACTGATATATCATCATTCAGGCCAAAATATTGAATTATATAAATGAAATACTCATTATATTACATGGTCTATACTTTTTAAGTACAGCATTATTTTTCTGGATGCCATGTAATGTAGACAATAACAAATATATTTAAAATGCAATGGAAAAATTGTTATAGTTTTAAGCAACAAATATGATTTCAATTATAGAAATTAGGAAATAGTTAAAAAAGTGGTTAATTTTAATTTATGAGAAGATATTCTGTTAAATACTGTAATATCATGATAATGGCGGCAAAAGAAACCATTGATATTATAATTAATACTAAATACACTTTTAATTATGCAAATCGTTGAAACTACATAAAATCATAAAAATATGGGGAAAAAAAGACCCTATAGGCTCCTTGAAATGAAAGAAATTTATCTCACAATTTTTCCATTAAAATAAAACATAAGAGCATGTATTAATTGAATGATATTGTATGGCTATGCTTGTATGAATTAGAAACAGTACTATAAAATGTTCCTTTTGAATTTTGTCTTATTTTGAAAGACAAACAAGGAAGTGAAAGGACACATATACCATTATTGGGCAAATCGTTTAATTTATCTTTTAATGTATTCCAATATTTTAAATTACAGCAATATTTAAATCATAATTATTCTGTTCTACAATAAATGCTTTTAAAATTAATTCATTAGGAACAATATAATACAAGTTAAAAACCAAACTATATACTTAACTACAATACAAGTAGATAGTTTTAATTTTAGAATTAAAAAATATTTCAGCAGATGCATTACAATATATCTCAGTCAAACTTGTTCCACTTAAAAAAAATATTGTATGATTACTTTTTAAGCAGTTTCATTGTCAGTAATTCAGTTATCATTTGGGCTACTCAAATAATACATTATGGAAGTTATAATAAATCTGAAGGTCAACAGGTATGTCCTCCTTAATGAAATAAGTTATCAAATGATTCAGAAGAAAAATGTATGCTGTCCAAATTAATTTATATTTTTTTTTCCAGATAATTTATTTCAAAATAAAGCCTTTTGTTAACTAGGTTTGTTATTCTTTTAAAAATAAAGGAATTAAAATTGAGTGAGGTAAGAATGCAACAAGGCTGCTTGATACCTATATTACTGTCATGACTGTTTACAACCAGAAAATTTACTTTTACTATTTTTTTTGCACTTAGACTTGCCATTAGTTTGAGGTGCTGTAGCAGAAGCTTGTAGAGATTCATTATCTACATCAATATTCTGTGGTTGTTTATCTGTTGAAACCACATGATCTGCAAAGACAAGTTTAAATTTTAAAAATATTTTCATATTCATAATTCATATATTCACATAATTCACATATTCATATGTGACCTAAAAAATTAATACCAAATACAAATACAAAATAAACCACAACACTACCATGGTTGAGACCAACATCATCCTGAAGACAGCTGGCATTTTGTGATTCAGAAATCATGGCAATATCATCATCCTCAACTTCATCATTTCCATAGTGCATAGCACTCAGACAACCTATCACCGTCATTGACCGCAAAACATCTTCAGGGTCATCTTGTCGGGGTGGGATTAGTACTCGCTCTAAGACTCTTGGATGTTGCTTTATAAACCAACTGCAAAAAATGTAACAACATGCAATAAATTAAGGCCCATCTTATTAGATTTTAAAACTGAAAGTTTTATTTTTTTATTTCTATTGATTTTGCAAGTTTCCACCAGATAAAATATGTCCTATTGTGCTAGTTGAATTAAAGATTATTTCTAGACCATGTATAAAAGGATATCCATTAACAAAGAAAAAAAAAGACTAAAAAACAGAAGGGTTTCACATTTTGTTCTCAATCAGTTCTGTATCCTAGAACAATGGTCAGCAACCTTTTGGTCACCATGGACCCACTAATTCAATTTTTTAAAGTGTAAAATAAATTTAGTATTGCAAAATTTTTAGTATAACATTGACGCTAATGACATGATAGCAAGATGAGACAATGTTTCTCATTTCTAATAGAAACCAATACAGTGTTTTAATTGCTGAGACTGATAAAAAAATGTTTTCGTGCACAAATTTTGCAATTCAAAACTTTTCATTGCTTTTTCACTCAGCAATAAGTGTTTATCAAAGCAGGGCTGCTGCAAAGGGGAGTTGGGGTGGGGCAAAACTGAACACTGGTCAGAGCCCTAGAACCTCAAAGGCCTCATCACTTTTGACATTTCTTTTTATTTAAGAAAAAGCGTGGTCTTTTTGGGTAAGAATGGCACAGAGCGGGCCTTGTTAGAGTTTGTTAGGGGTCCCAGTGATAAGGATAATTGGAATATAGCTTTGATTTTAAATCAATGAGACTTTCTTCTTTTCTCCTCATTGTCCCTAATTTGTACAAAGGGCTTCAAATATTCGAGAGTCAATCACTTTGGATTAAATTTCATTTATTATTTTGATTGCATGATGCTACTTGATGAAATTCTCCTGCTGAAATTTTGTTCATGATATATAACTCAATGTATAGACAAAATACCAAGGTGACCAACATTCCTGAAACAATGTCCTGTCATGTTTACCACACTGCCTGTATATTTCCCAATCCATTTCATTACATGTTCTAGAGAGTAGCTCCAAAAATCTCAGACTAGTTGGGTGAAGAAGTAGTTCTGTTAACTCTTTCTAATTTAACCCTTATTATACAAGTGAATAATTACTATGCCCAAAAGCTGATTGATTGAATAAGTTGATTTTTTCAAAATCTTCAACCTTGTTTTCAATTCTGCAGCTGACATAGGAATCTCTTGAAAGCAAGCTTTACCATAACCTATTCACTGACTAGTTACATGCTAAGACAAATAATTCTTCCCCTTCATCCCCAATCTAAGGATTTTTTTTACTTCAATAAATTAAATATTATTTAAAAACAAAAAATAATTGTTCCCAGTATGGGTAATTGGTGTAGAAACCATTTTAGTGCAGTGACATTAGTGTCTAGAGATATATAAGGAAATGACTGGACGACCCGGGTGAAATGACAGAGGTCAGAGTGTGACAGTAGTGACTACATGTAGTTTGTTAATCATTGGGTTACAATAATATATTAAACCTCTGTGTATTTTTACAGTAAGTGTTGCATCTCTGCATTGAAAACTTTTCATCAAATGAATTGGATTTCTCTAAAGTCATTGGTAAGAAGCCATGCAACACTCAGTCTTTACAAATGATGGACTGAATGAGAACTATAAAAGTAAATAGATTTAGTAGAGTTTCTACTTCTTCCTTTGGCTCTACAGCCCACTTAGGGCCCTAACCTGCCATATACTCTTGTCCACTTTTCTCTATCCATGGTCTTCTTCCTCCACTCTCTCACTCCTATGGCTTTAAGGTCTTTCTCCACTTCCTCTAACCATTTGCTTCTTGGGTGTTGCCTTATATATTGCTTTTGGACCTCTGTTGTTTTCCTTTCATTCTACGTGCCCTACCCACCTCAATCTATTCATTTTGATTTCAGCTGTTATTTTTGGTTCTTCGTATAGTTCATACAATTCTGAATTGGTTCTACTTCTCCACTCGTTGTCCTTTACTGGCCCATATATTTTCCTAAATATTTTCCTTTCCCAAGTGTTTAGCATAGAAAGTATAATTTCTACACTTATATAAAGAAATTATATTGACTATAGAAATAATAAAATAAAAGTGTGGGGCAACAAATTGTAACTCATGTATTAATGAAATGACAAAATTGTAATATTAAAATATTATAGAATTTGTATATCTTCAAACTCTATTCATTGCTAATATTAATTAATTTATAACGGTGCTCACATTTTTATTATGTCAAAATAATTTCTATAAATATTTGTATGATACAAGCCAAAGGAATTATTTTGAATTTTTAGTACATCATTTTTATATTTTTTTTCAATTTTTCTATAAACATTTTTCACTTGCAATAAAATTAAAAAATGGTAAAGATGTCCGAAATCTTTTGGAAGATCCCAAATTTTCTGGTCCACGGATCCCAGGTTATAGACCGCTATCCTAGAATATTCCATATCACTATAATTCTTTTTTTAAAGACCAGATCATAAAAAAAAAAGCATTAGTATTTTAAAATAAATTATGAAATGACATTAGAAATAATCTTACGGATGCTGCCTGATTTGCTGCAAAGTATATCGCTCCTCTGATTCATATGCCAGCATACCTATGGTTAGAATAATTGTTCTAATAATTACAATAAGCTTTTTAAACAATCTAACTCAAATGTTTATTTTATACTTCTATTAATAAAAAAAAAAAATAGTGGCATTGCGTACTTTAATAACACATACATATACATGTATAAATCATTATCAAAACTTAATAGTCATACTAACTGTTAACAGATTTTTTTTTACTCATTCACTACAGCAGTGGTCCCCAACCCCCGGGCCGCCCAAGAAACATTTAATTTTTATTCATTTCTCTCGTAGTTGTGCAACTTTCCATGGATGATAAATACCCCCCCCTCCCACTTTCCAGTGGGCCACAATGAAATTATCAAAAGATGACCAGTCCATGGTGAGAAAAAGGTTGGGGACCACTGCCCTATAGCACCATTTTCTTCACTATGATAGTGACTTTTCTTTGTCAACCTTTTATGCTGCATCCCAAGTTGACATAACTTTATATTTGAACTAATCATAGATTTTCATAAATCTGTTTAAACAATAATGAATTATCATAATGATATGATAATTAGTGGAAATAAACTTATTAAAAAACAAAATAAAATAAATAAAAAAGAAGAAAAAATGAAACCTATGGTTTAGTTCTAATGCCATCAATTGTTTAAAAAAAAACTAATATACAAATTAAAAATTACAATATAATCAGTAATTGATTCTGAAAACATTAAAATTTCAAGCAAATTGAATGAGAACTAAAAAAAGTTACAACAAAAGATCTAAATCGTATAGCAGGTAGGATACACCAGCCTGTATGAGATTTTTTTGGAGGCAAAAAAAAAATGGCACATAAACATTCAATAAAATGGTTTTAAAATTACTTTTGTATCAATTTTTTAATTGAAATGAAAGTGCCAAATGTTCTTAATGTAGAAAACTAGAAATTAATTGTCAATTTTACAAAATTGTTATTTGCATTTTAATTTTATCAAATAATGTAGTCTGTCCATAACGCCATGGTCTAAAAAAAAACTTCAAAATATGTTCTGTGGTAGAGAATGAGTTAAACTTATTAACATTATGATAATAAATCATGTCATTAGATAAAAATCAACTTACCTTTTATTAAGCCTGCTAATAAATCAGAAACATCATTAGGTATCGTGTATTTACCTTTTGCAATATTTTCAAACAATTTGTAAATATTATCACCTTCAAAGGGATATTTTCCAGTTGTTATATTATATCTGTAAAAATAAAAAAAATTCAGTAAATACAGCAAATAAAACAGACCATTTTTTTTATTTTTAGTACAACAATATTAAAAAAAAATTACAGTGTAACTCCACTTGACCAAACATCAACCTTAAAGCCTGAAAATGTATTAAGGCCATTAGCTATTTCTGGAGGTTGAAAAGCTGGTGAACCCTGACTTGTACGACATTCATCACAACTGGCAAACATATCCAGAGCCTGCAAAATAAACATAAGTTAATTAATTTTCCAAAAGTTCAGGGGTAACTATTTTATAAACATTCTTCAAAGAATATAAATTATAAAATCTTAAATATTTAGGCTGGTTGGGTGTCTCTCGCCACAGGCCCAGCACATTTAACTGTAATGCTCAGGTCACCTCTAGTGTGACGGAATGCAGAGTGGTGTATATACTCGACTGTTGACTTAAGAGTCTTGGCTTCGATCCTCTGTGAGAACCAAGAGAATTTTTCCAGGTGAAATTTGGTGTAAAGTCCCCTAAGTCCACCCAAATCTAAATAAGTACCTGACGACATTGGTTGTAAAATAAAGGCAGTGGGCATTGTGATAATCACACAATCACTTCATCAGAAGTTTTTATGCTTAGGAAAAATTTTTTATTTAAATCATCATGCTACACCAAAATCTTTACCTCAGCTACACCTAAATCTGTTATCTTGAGTGTTTCATCATTAGTAACAAGCAAATTACCAGGCTTAATATCTTTATGGACTATTCCATGACTGTGAAGATATTCTAGTCCATCTATCAGCTGACAGAAATATCTATATAAAAAAAAATAATATCAACTAGTATTTTTATTTGCCTTAAACTGTAAGGGTTAAAAAAAAATAGAAAATTAATTATTGTGTACTTTGAAAAATGTTACTGCGATTGGATTAGTTTTTGTTTTTGGCATAAATGAAAAAGTTTTTTTTATATAGATTTTAGATATTGAAAGAACTCCATAACTGTTCCCTCATTAATAGACAAGTGTTCCCTCAAAGCTGCACTACGTAATAGGGTATAAATACTTGATGCTTTATTGGACAAAACTGTGCTATTGAATTTTAATTAATTTGTTGTTAAATACCTAGTGTTGTGCCATATGATACTTAAACCCGACACCATTAGAGGGATGAGGCTTTTTAGAGTTAAGAAACTGGAGCTATTTCACCTAACATACCTAATAATATGTATACAAAAATCTGCATTTCATCTGGTACAAATTACATTTTATAACCTTTAATAACTTATTTGGGACAAATTGTTAAAGCAGTAATTGTTTTTCTCATTGTTACAATCAAAAAGAGTGCTCTATTACAGTAAAATTATGAAACTATGTGTGTGTCAACTTTTGTGTCTAAACTCTGATAGTGTGGCTAGTATTATTGTCTTTAATCATAAGTCTAATAAATTATTTTGTAATTGTAGTATATTTATAAACAGACAGATACCACTTTGTTTAAGAAAGAAGTTACAATGGCAAAAAATATATGGAAATACAGATTGAATATAAGAACACACTATTTTAGTCAATAATGATACCACAGACTGGTGTGCTGTATCGACAGTATTACTGCCTTAAATCCATTATCCAATGTATCACATTTAGTACTGTTGGATTGTGTAATATTTGTTGTTATTAGATGTTCTATGGAGCAGAGTACACTACAACTATATAACTATAAATTTGTCTTGTATTGATCATTGTATATACAGAAAATAGTGAAAAAAAAATCAGCTTACGTCATTTGATCATTAGTTGTTTAGTATAATGATGTGTACTTTCTTTACAGAAGTGTTCTATTTTTAGTGCAATGAACGTACAAAGGAAATAAATACAGAAGATCACATTTATAAATATATTATCAATTTTGTTTTTATATACATATTTCTTCATAATACCACACGCAAAAGAATAAAATCCTGTTACTTTAACAATATTTCATCTTACTATCTATTTTGTGTTAATACCTGGATTTACCATAAATATTAAAAAACTGTTTTAAGAATGAAATAATGAGAAATAAAAACTCAATTAGATATAATTTTTCTGTTTTGAAAGTCTGTACATCAAAAAATGTGGTGAATAGTAAACAGTGAACAGGTCATGAATAGTAATAACAACATTAAAGATAGTGGATGGCTTTACATCTAGGTTGAAACTAATATACTTTAAATAAAATTAATCACAAAAGTTGTTCATATAAAAATATATATATTGCAGTGTATATGTTTTGCAAATGTATATTTTAAAGTACAACTTATTCCCATTTAAGAAAATGTTTTTTTTTTAAAACTATTAATCATTACTTACTAGACCAGAAATCCATTGGTTCAACTGCTTTAAGTTGGTTTGTGTTTTATAGGGGAGGGAACTGATGGTTTTTTATGTTACCTTCATTTCATAATGCTTATCCTGGCCAAAAATTGATGTTTCAACCAAAATTTTATTCAGTGAAAAGTTTAGAGGAATCAAGTCACTTTATTGTTATTGAAATCAATAAAGAGAAAATAAAGCATACTACATGTATACCAGTAAAAAATATTCTTGATTCCTTTGTTAAAATAATATATGAATAAGTCATAATTAGATTTTTGTTTCAGCTTTTAACATGAACAGCATTTCTTAAGTTAATAAGATAAAGTATTATTTCAATACAAGCCGTACCCTACACAACTTTTGCATAAAAACATATCATAGTTCAACTTTGAGGTTATCATCATTAGGTCAATGTAATTATATGGGTCTACTTATTTTATGTTATGACCAAAATTGAACAAATTATGAGTCATTTTTTTTTGCAAAGAAAAGAATAAATTATTGAAAAAAAAAAGTACCCCGGCAGTCAGATTCTCACTGCTGTTTCTTCAGCATTTAGCCTTCAAACTGCATTCTCAAAATGACATTATGTTTAAAATTGCTAGATTATTTTTGAACTTACACTTAGTCTTTTGTAAGAACATTATTTAAAAAAGCTAAATTTTGGAGAATTTTGTAAAAATCAGATAGACTTATAAAAAGAATTATACTAACAAAATTTGTTATGAGTGTGTCACAAAGAATTTTTTACTATGAACATAGTTTTCGTTAGACGATTTCAAAATGCTATCTATAGTAAAAAAAAAAAAAGACAATAATTTGAATTATTTAAAACCACAGAAAATATTTAAAACTAGATTTTTTAAAAACATTTATCGAATCGAGATGCAAGCAAGAAGCTATTAATATTAAAACAAGAAAAAGTATTATAACTTTCGATCTACAGCAAACAGATATAAGACAGAAAATATATACATTAGCATTTTACAGCTAAGAGGGAACTGTGTAACTTTTAAAATTTACTATTGGGTCAAAAAAGGCGTTAAATGTCATATTTTAAAATGAAAAAGAGACATAACTTAAAAAATCCTAACTATGTTCACATCCATTATAAGAAAAACAGAATGACAATTGTGTTTTATAAATATAAAAAAATATATATTTCAGCTTACAGTTATCCTACATAAAACTTTCAGGGTAGCAAGAAAGATGATTGAGCTTTGAATGTCCTTTCATTATTACATGACAGACATGAGCCTAGTAACTTCCTGACCTACTAAGAGAAATTAGCTCAGATGTACAAGATATCAATATATCTCTATGGAGTGTTTTAATGAAATTAGAGTCAAAATAACCGTATTTAAAAAAACTTGTATGAAAAAATAGAATCTAAAAGCAATAAGCAGCGTCCTAATAGATCATATTTCTTTTCCAATTTATAAAGAAAAAAAGAAACTCATAAAAAAAATAACTAACCAAAGAAAGAAAATATTTGCAAGCTGATAAATAAAAAGAAAAATAAACTCAAATAAAGAAAATGTCATTTAATTAGCAGCATTGTATAAAAAATAATATATAAAATATTACAATATAATGCCAATATATTAGCTGTACATTTAAGACTTCATATAAATGTTATATATGCGAGAAAATCACTATAACTTCAAGCCTTACCCATGTGCTTGCCAAATAGGAAATTTTTTGGAAGGGACACTTTCTAGCATTTCTTGCAATTCACAAGCACAGTATTCCATAACAATGTACCTTTTGAAATAAGAAAACATTTCTTTTACTGATTTAATAAATAAATGTATCTCAATAAATTATTTGCGAATATAATTATTATATAAACTTAACTTTACAGAATTAAATGATTCAAAGTATTTTTAATTTAAGCAGAATGATCTCAATTAATTTTTTAAACAACAAAAGACATAATATTTACTACCATCAAAAATGTTATTGAAATAAAATAAACAAATAATATATTCCTTTTCACAATGGCAGATTTTAACATAACTCATCATTTTTATACCTCACATTTTCTTTACATCTTAAATATTGCTTCCAAGAATGCAATATATTTCGGCTGATTTTCTTTTTAATTCTGTTTAAAGCATGATGAACATGAGCTCATTTCTCTTTTTTAATTTATCACAGTTATTTTAGCAGCTGCATAAGGAATTATTTCTGCTTTATTTTGACTAAATGTATTTATTTTTTTGCAAATGGCAGATGAATACCTGAACTTAAACTATTTTAGATATATTATTTTCTTTGGGAAATAAATTTATTAGGTCTAATAGATGCTGTCTATACTTTTCCCCTAACAATTAAAATGGAACGACAATAATAATAATAATAATAATGTCTTAATATATGGGCAAGAATTTAAAGCAGAAATTTCAAATTTTTCTAGCTGCTCTGATATTTACAAATTTTAAACATATAACAGTTTAATAAAAACATTGTTGTACTGAATTTTACTACACACATTTTTTGTTTTTCCTCATTGTACATCACATCATTCAGTTGAATAACATTTTTGTGGTGTAGACGTTTTAACAACTGTATTTCTCTGTAAAAGAAATAGGATCATCCAATTTAGTATTATGAAACTGTGAAGTGATTTGAAAATTCAAACTATTTATAAAATTAATTGTTTAAATATGAAATATAAAATTTTCACTTAGCAATTCAAAAAATAAAAGAATGTATTCATTAAAAATATTTGTCTTAAAACTGATATTTCTAAAAAAAAACAAAAACATTTTCACCCTCAATAAGCTAACAAATTTTTAATGATTCTGCACTCTAAAAAATATTTATGACAGGGTAGAAAGCTTCTCTATTTTTTTTTTCACTCATATTTTTCACATTGTTGTTTAAGTTCAGAATCAGCTGATGATATTACTACTGACTATGACAGAAGTGGCAGGAGCATAAATAATGATGCATAATACTAGATGATAGTTTCTTAGTTAAAATGATATATTAATGCAATGGCAAAGACTTAAACTTCTTATTTAGTCAAATGATGTTACATTTTTTAAACAATATCTGATAATAAATACTACCATTTTACTACTATATGCGGTTCCTCAACATCTGCACCATCACACCCAAAAAACAGGGCTCAGATAAATATATAAAAAATAATTTTAAATTAATTACCACTGAACAATGGGAATCAATGAGATCAGAGATGGCAGCAGAAAAATATCAAAGACACAATTTAAATATTAACTTTGTTCCTTCAGTTCAACCAGGACAATCCATGGTCTAATTTTTTCACTGAATATTTCAAAAAATACAGTTTGTAATAACCTTTGGCTTTATAGTTGTTTTTTTTTTTAATTCACTTCAAATTTGTTTTAAACGTTTTATAATATATTATTAGATTTCTCAGATTGACAAAGCCAGGGTTGAGCATACTTTTGGAATCACGGGCCACACTGGATTTTCAAATTTGACTGAAGGGCCAGATCAAAAGCAGATACTCATACTGAGATAGATGGATTGGATGGTGTTTATTTGAGTTTGAGCTAATTGACTAATATAAATTAAATGTAAATGTTATTGACTGGCCTTTACTGCATAGTTTAACCATGTCTGGTCTCAATACAATTGCATTAATCTTTATCAAATGAAAAATTGAGACAACTCAAAACATTTTCTTATAAAAATATCACCTTTGAACATTTTGTTCACCATTAGGTATTTTTCTCAATTTCCTTCTTTTAAGAATTTTCACCGCACGCCTACACAAGGTTTCAGTATCAAGTACCTCTTTGACTTTACCATAAGATCCTTCACCCAAAATTTCTCCCATTAAATACTTCCCAATGAGTTTCACTTTATGACGCTGTGGTTGATATACCACTTGGTCTGAATCAACTCTGTGGATAATAAGGTCTCCATCATCAACATCGTCGAAAAAGTCGATAGGATTTATATTTTCATGTTGATCGAGTTGAAAGTCATCATTGTATAAATCTGAGCCATTAACGAATTCCTCCTGTTCCATTATTATCAGTATGGGTATAAGGGTTAACAATATATTCTTGCATTCCTCTCCGCAATGTTTTCATCTCAAGCTCAGAGGAAGTGCAGCCATATTGTGAATTAAAGGTAAGATAACTAGCCTATAAAAATTAAAAAAGTAAAAATCGGTGCGGGGGAGGGGGTGAGGGATGAATCCCCAAGAGGAGAAAGCGGCACATTTTTTTTTTCCTTTGCAAGACCAGGATTGGACAAACAGCTTAAATTAAAGGAATGGGAAAAAGAAACAAATCCAACAGACCGAGATCAATGTAAGAAAAATGGTTGGATTGGCCAAATACAACCATGAATGCAACTATCAGGGCTGCATCCGGATCTCTGATGAGTTTTATGCGGCTTTCAATGAACCGGTTTTTATTCTTAATAATTAACTGTCATCGATCTCTTCCTAGGCCAAACCTACTTTATACCTTTTCTTTCAGCCTCACCCAGCATGTATGAAATTATTACAGATGGTATTAGAAATAAAAGAAAAATATCTCCTATTCAAACTGGCAGATATATGAAGAGGCGGATTTAAAGCAGGATTCAACGCGCGCATTTCCCGAAGCCTTTGCTACTGAAGAACCTGGAAAAAAGCAATTTTACATCTGCATTATTATTTTCCCTGTTTCTCTTTTCTTTGGAGTCCCAGATCCTCAACTAACCAGAATCCGACTGGAAATACTAACAACTGTATTGTATGATGTCCTGTATTGATAAGATGTTTATTTCGAGGCAGTTACAACTAACAACTGTGTTGTATGATGTCCTGTATTGATGAGATGTTTATTTCGAGTCAGTTATAACTAACAACTGTATTGTATGATGTCCCTGTATTGATGAAATGATTATTTCGCGACAGTTACAACAACTGTATTTAGGATTTTCAAGTAAAGATGAGATGTGAATCAGACGATCCTATTAGGCTTTTAATCATGTCAGTTAGGCATATATGAGTTTTTTTAAAGACTAAATATATGCACAATTTAACTGTCATAAATTGTTATAATTCGATTGGGATCATCAAAGGTTCTTCAAATATTTGGCTTATGTTTTTAGTCAGGTCTACCCAAACAGCGTTAGGCCTATCTAAAATGAAATCTTCAAAAATAAATACATTGTAAAATATATATTCCGTTACTTTGTGTAACAATGCTGCTACTAAAAACGGGGATATTTCAGGGCCGTTTTAAGGTCATCATAGGCCCAATGCACTTTCAAAATCGTAGGCCCTCCTCGACTTCATTTTTAATATTTTTCAAGAATGCACCCGCAATTCTTTGCGATTTGAAATCTAAATAAACTTTCCGCATTGTTAGGTAATTATTCTATGCAGACTCTATGCAGTGATGACGTACGGTAGTAATTCCGGTGTTATACCATGCGCTTCACATTCGTTGTTTATCATTAATCGTGTGCTTCTTATTTCTTACAAAATTTAAAAAATAATGTTGCCGGACTGTGCTGAAAAAAAGTGAAACAACCGAAACAAGTGTTACAAAGGAAAAGGTATCTGCAAATTCTGCTATGGGTCATGCTGAAGCTGTTGTGTTTGATTTGCCTACAGACTCAGACTGTATATTAGGGTCAGTATGAGATGCCGGTTTGAAGCATGAGCTGCATGACAAAGAATACAGTTGTTCAAGTGATCCAGCTGATTGGGAGATAACTGCACATCTAAGAAGTTATTATGCTGAACATCTTCCTTCACAAATTTAGAGTCAGATTTTACATTAAAGGGTAGATAATTTGGTGACAAGATCAGATATGAACGCAACAAATATTTTGCTAGATCGTTATCAAATGGTAAATTGTTACGCGAGACTGGCTCCTCTATTCTTCTTCAACGGGTAAAGTGTTTTGTTATGGTGCAAACTGTTAGACTACAACACCGGATTTGCAAATCAGTTTATCGATGGTTTTGATTACTGGAAAAACGCCATCGCAAGGATTACATCACATGAGAAATCAAAGGATCACATTGCTGCTTTGGCATGGATGTTAGAATGTCAACAGACATCTAGAATTAACGAGAAACTGCAAAAGGAGAATAAACAATTGTGCTAATACTGGACTGATGATCTCAAGAGCATAGTTGCTGTGATAAGATTTCTTGCTGAAAGAGTGTTAGATTTTCGCGGTGACAGCCATTTACATAGTTGTTATAACAATGGAAATTACCTTGGTTGCACTGACCTTTTAGCTGAATTCAATCCCTTTCTAAAGGAACACACGGAAACCCCGTAAAGGGGAATGCATCATATTTTTCTGCCAGTATATGTGATGAATTTATTGAGTTAAAGGGATCCAAAGTATTGACGCTTTCTGAAATTAAGAATGCTAAATATTATGGAATCAGTATCGATTCAACTCCTGATATCAGTCATGTGGATCAGCTGACAGTTGTTGTTCGCTATGTTCTCAAAAGTGGAACTGTTGTATAGCGTTTTGTTCAATTGTTCCAATTGAAGAAAACAATGGTAAATACCTTTTTGATCTGTTGTTGAGTACTCTCAGACTTCATGGTATAGATATCGACAGTTGCAAATCGCAGTCCTATGACAATGCGAGTAATATGAGTGGGATTTATTCGGGACTACAAGCTAGATTTAGAGAGATTAATAAACTAGCGGAGTCTGTGCCATGCGCTGCCCACAGCTTAAATATGGTAGGCCCATCTGCTGTGGAGAGCTGTTCAGCTGCAGTCAACTACTTTGCTATTGTTCAGTCAGTCTACACTCTACACGGTTTTTTTTTGCTTTCACCGCAGCGATGGTTCAAAATGGACAGAGTGCCTGCCTGAAAGAAAAAAAACTTTATGTTGCTTGGGCTATCACCAACAAGATGGTCTTCACGAAGTGACGCGAGTGCCTCTTTTTATGCCAATAGTAAGGAAATTCGACAAGCATTGTATGATGTCGCTACAAGCGAACGTCAACCACCAGCATCTTTGCATCAAGCCAAATCTCTCATAAAGATATTGGACAATTTCGAGACAGCGTTAATGTGTGGGATTTGGAAAGATTTGCAAAAGATCTCACACAAACGGTCTATAAAGAATGTAAACAACGCAATCGACAGCACACCGATTTCATGATGAAGTTGTGGATGATAATGATCCGGTTTTAGGTATGAGTCCTAGTGAAAAATTCCGTACTCAGTCTTTTTATGTTATCATAGATAGACTTATTACTGGGATGGGAAAACGGCGAGCAGGCTTCACAACATTACATAAAAGGTTCAACTTTCTTCTGGACAGATATCTGTCAACTGATCAAACAGTTTCGAAAGCTAAGTCACTAATTGAGCTGTACCCATCAGATCTGGAAGAGGCATTTACTAATGAATCTCTCTTGTTCTCATGGATGTTTGCTGACAAGAAAACTGTGACTGAAATGCTTACAGGACTAATTGGTGACAAGTTTTCCAAAAGTAAATATTGCTTTCCGGATATGTCTTTTAATTTTTGGAACAAGTGCTGAAAGGGAACGTTCCTTTTCTAAACTCAAACTGATAAAAACGTATCTTCGGTCAACGATGGGACAAACACAACTATCCTCCCTGGCATTACTTTCAATTGAAAAGGATTTGATGAGGGAAATGTCATTTGAGGGTGTCATATGTGACTTTACTAAGACAAAGAGCCGAAAAGTTAACATACTGTAATTTACAGATCTACAGCACTGCAGCTTGACTAGCTCAGGTGCTCATCTCACAAGGTTATATATAGTTACTTTAATACAAACATTATTAAATTTTACTGGCATTCTTAACTTGTTTTCACTTTATGTTCTGGCTTTCTTAAGCCCTTGAAAAGTCTGTAGGCCCTAGGCACAGTGGCACCCAGTGCTACTACTCATGTCTTTAATAACTGTGATCGGTTATGAAACCCGACTAGACAGAGTTCTTTCTGCTATGATATTTAGAATTGTTCATGTTGGTGTCACCTCTTTGTTGGTGTCACCCGGTGCGGCCCGAACCCACCGTGTTCACATGCACTGGTGACATCACACATTGCACCATACAAAATAGAATGACTCCAAAAGGATATCATCATGTATATAGTGATGCCATTTCATGTCGAAATATATATGCCGATAGGGCTTGTCCATTAACTCCATTAACACATTTTAACACTTTTTAGAACCCCCCCCCCCCCACCATTGTCAACAATTGTCAAACTTTCGGTGTTTCGCTTCCCCTTTTCAGTAAAACTGTGCCAACCATTTAACACCCCTTCCCCTAAATATAAACACTTATAAACATACAAAAATAACCCATAAAATCCTCCCCCACCCCTCCCCTAAATATAACGTTAAAAAAACGAACATTCGGTTCGCAATTATCCGGCCAAAAGATAATCAGATAAACTAAACCCGCCTTCTTGTGATTGTCAACCACATCTGTTTGTAATAATGTGGAGGGTTCCTAGACAAATATACCCATGGTGGCTCCGAATTTCGAACGAATGCATGCAAAAATTCCAATGCATAATTCTATCCTTGCGAATACTAATAATTATTTTACCCGCATCAGTGCGTAATAATTGTTGACGTGTGGTATATTATGTGCTGATAATATAGAAATAGATTTGACACTAATGGTGGAGGAGTCATATATGCTTCAGGCGTTAAAGATTATTATAAGTAGCGGCACCGAAATCGGTTTCCCCTAGCTCTTCCCCCACCCCACCCGAAATACACTTTTTGCTAGGGCATCATTGGACTGGGGAGTCTTTAACCCATTATAGATTTGAGGACCCTCCTAAAGTAATCGTTCCCTTTGTTGACTGTGGAGTCTTTAACCCAATAAAGATTTGAGGACCCTCTTAAAGTAATCATTCCCTTTGTTGACTGTGGAGTCTTTAACCCAATAAAGATTTGAGGACCCTCCTAAAGTAATCATTCCCTTTGTTGGCTGTGGAGTCTTTAACCCAATAAAGATTTGAGGACTCTCCTAAAGTAATCATTCCCTTTGTTGACTGTGGAGTCTTTAACCCAATAAAGATTTGAGGACTCTCCTAAAGTAATCATTCCCTTTGTTGACTGTGGAGTCTTAAACCCAATAAAGATTTGAGGACTCTCCTAAAGTAATCATTCCCTTAGTTGAAAGCCTCGCGGCCTCCTAAACGACGCCATTTATATAAGACATAATTTAATATAATATGCTTATTGAATATTTTTTAATTGAATGAGTTTTTTTTTTAGAACTTGTTTAACCAAAACTTGCTGAATTGACGATGGTGTAGGCTAAACATAGATATAGGTGCATGGGCGTCGCTAGAATTTTTCCGGGGGGGGGGGCACAAATATACATTTTTAAATTTAACTGACAATGCCAGTCAGGTTCATTTTTCAATTAAATTTAAGTTAAGTATAACATTAATTATTTATATTGCCATAAATAAATGCATTTGGAAATTCAAACATTTTGACAAAAAACACACGAAGGTTTCGATTTTTGTTTGTTAATTGGCCTTTTATAACTTGATTAGGCCTTCAAAAATGCTCTTGGCATTCAGCTTTTTTATATCTGGCAACTCTTGTTGGTTTATAATCTTCTGCCACTGAGTGAATTTTTTAATTAATACTAAATTAATTCAGACCCCTGATAAAAAGTATGATTTTAGAGCTGACAATGATGGAAACAGAGTTTTTAGAGATGCATGGTTATCAGACTATTCACCGTGGCTTGTATGTTAAAAGGTGCCTTTTGCAAATATTGCGTGTAGTTTCCGCAAATAAATAATTCGAGCAAATGAGGGGGCATTTGTCATCAAACCATGCACAAAAGACTCATGAAGATGCAAGCAATTTTGTTGCATAATTGGAAGCCAAAGTAGATTCTATAGATAAGCAGTTGTACTCATCATTTAGATGACAATTTCAAGAAAATCGTAACTAACTGGGTCCCATCTTTTCTACAATCCTATTTTGCGGCATGCACGATTTAGCATTTTGTATAAAATAATCGAATTCTGGTAATTTTTATGACCTGGTTCTTTGTAATCATTTGTCAATTGGTTGTTGTAGTGCTAAGTATATCTCGGCAACTATGCAAAACACAATAATCGAAATTTGTGGGTCTCTCTTGCGGAAAGACATTGTTCGTGAAGCAAATAATTCAGTTGCATTTTTTACACTTGCCAAGAAGACAACTGACATTTCAGGCATTGAGCAGATGTCACTTGGTGTTAGATTTGTCAAAGAACAAAATGGGAAAATGGTCATTACAGAAGAATTGCTCAGATATATTCTTATATTTGTTGATTGTTTAGTTATTATTCAAAATATTCATCAAAGCTAGAAGCTGCAACCCAAAAATTACAGTCAGTGCATTTAGTTTTACTGGCAGTACAAACATACAATAAAGAATTGTTGACTACATTGACAGAATTGTGGTGAGAGGTATAAGGAGATTTTTAGAGTTACAAAAGGTGTTGCAGATGACATTGGTGTCGACATTCAACCTCCACGACAAGCTGGAAGACAAATGAACAGGGAAAATCCAAAAGTTGATTTGCCTGAGGATTATTTTAGAATAACTGTTTTTATACCCTACTTACATGGGGGCAAGGGGGCAAGGGCATTTATGCCCCCCTATACATTTTGAAAAAATGTCATATAAGAGGGGGGGCATTTTCTCCCCCCCTTACATCAAAAAAAAAATGTCATAAAGTTGTTATTTCCCCCCGGGAAATTTTTTTGTGGGTCTCCCCCTGGAAAATCTCCTAGAGACGCCCATGCCTACCTTCATTCTATTATATCATCGCTGAAAATTCGTTTTTGAATAGAAGATAGACATGTTTAGTTTTGAATCCCTTTATGATGACAAAACTAGAAACTCGCATTTAAGAATCAAGCCAGGGCTATTGCTGATTATTACGCATTTGACAATTCAATCGAGGAGAGTGAAACCTGGTATGATATATGGAAATGTAAAAGTAGGTAAAGGGGAAAAACAGAAACAATGACTCTATGAGTGTTTTAGATGAACCAATTTTTTCCCATACATTGGGATGGAGTCTTTTGACAGCATTGGCTCTTCCAGTGTGTGAAGTCCCTGTAAGGATGAGATGAAAACTCTTAGATCCTTTAAACCACTAATGGGACGGTTTTTATAATGCCCTTCTTTCATCCCCACCATAGCCGATAGTGCAATGGTCATGGAGGCAAACCACGGGAGATATAGCCCAAGACCTGAAATATCCATTGGTCCTCACCGGAGATCGAACTAGGGACCCTCAGGTCGACAGTCGAGTGTTTTTATCACACGACCATCCGCCCCCCGGCTCTTCCAGTAAGTAACAACATGCACAATCGAGAGATCATTTAGCACTCTCTAAGACGAGTAAAACGTGGCTACGCTCAACAACTGGTGCTGATCGTTAATCTGGTCTTTGTATGATGAGTATCAAAAATTTAAAGAAAATGTCATCAATCGATTTGAACTAAATACCAAGACGTTTACAATTTTTGTTCCAGAATGAAATAGTTTAAAATTACAATATTATTTCTGTATCAGTGTAATTTATAATTTTATACTTTATTTTATTAGTATTGTAACTGTTCGACATTGAAATCCATTATTTTAAAACATTACAAATAATGTACTCAGTTATACTTTGCAGATATAATTCTTTTTTATGTTTGATATATACAAATTGTACATGTTCTTCAATGTAATAAGCTTTCAGGAAATTTAGTTCAGCTTTATTGTGACAACTTACATATTTTTCCAAAAATGTGTAGATGGGAGGGGGCAAATGTTCCCTTGCCCCTGTCCCCCTTATACGCCCATGGTTGGAGGAGTGGTTCAATGTGGGATTGAATGTAATTGTAGCTTGTGTTCACTTATTTAAAGATAGATAACGTTTGTTGAAAAAAGGTAAGCTTTAGTTCTAGAAGAATGAGAAATTTAAGAACATGCAATGTGAATCTCCAACTGGGTAGGCCTGGTATAATTTTTGAAACTCAAACAATCCCTCATCACTAAAACAAATTATTTATCAAATTTATAAATTCGGTTAGCAAAACTGTCACTTGATAATACACTACAAATTATAAGGGAGATTTAATACAAAGTAAATACAGAAATCTAAAGTGGAAAACGCATATAAAGCCCTATAATTGCAAATATTTTTAACGCACACAGGCAGACAGGTAGCAAACCAAAGTTCCAAATTAAGAACTTTTCTATCTTCACAATTTAAGAAATAAAAAAATCTCTTAAATTATTCCAGAAAACTCTATTATGTATGTAGAAAGTTTTAAACAAAGTAATTGAACTAAATAACTGTTGAAAAGTTAAACTGCTACACGTGAATATATATGATAGGCACACCAGGAATACGGGTGTTTTCTTATCGAAAAAAAATATTCTTTTCAAAATCTTCCCAATAACATCAGGAATATATTTTACTTCAGTATTTTTTTTTTGCTATTTTTTTATAATAGTTCAAATCTTTGAATTTCTTATTGTTTCACTTTAAATGTTTTATTCATATTGATACTTTACTATTTTTCCTTTTACAGATAAACCTAATTGATGCAGACAACTTCGCTTTTTTCATCTAAACAGCAACTATCTAACATATTTGTAAAGTTAAAAAAGTTGGTCAACAGTACAATAATTTGAATCTTATGTCCCACAACATTTGTCGAAGATAATGGAGCGTGCCGTAAAAGGTTGTATCAACAATCACAGAGGTACAAATTCACAATATGAAACAAACGCACACTATGATACAACTTTGCTGTATGATACAACTCTCCTGTATGATACAACTACGTCTTATAATACAACTACATTCTATGATACAACCTGATGTACGATACAGCTATATTATATGAGACAAATACACAAAAGAATACATTAAATGCCAATAGAATATTTCGGCATAAATTCGACTTATCACTAATGGTCTTTTATTGACAAAATCTTGACTCAGTTACACTGATAGAATATTTCAGTTTCACAATGAATTCCAGCATCTGGATGGCCAGCAATAGCAGCACTTCAGTCTATCTGTCTTTAATCATTCCTGATGACCAGTTGCTAGACAGGTCTGACAACACTACCTCTAACGCCCTCGAATGACATTTCAGACAAACCCTGTGGGCAGGCTTTATCTTCCCAGACACCGGCATCAGTCAAACTTCCAGGGTCACTAGACGCTCTGTTATACATTGTCATTGTTCTCATGTTCTACGCTTTCAGTATCGTAGTCCTGATGGTGAAATACATTAGAAGAGAGAGGAAGAGGCAGTCTCAGAAATTACTACGAACGTGTCGAGAGAAAATTTCGGTCTGCCCAAACAAATAGTCAGTTTATGAATAAGATTTTCGGATCAGGTGCAAGAGTTGAGGAAGTCGATCAAGGCGTCATAGAGGAATGCGTTGATACAACAACCCTTCATCTTCAAAGAAGAAAACGAGATCCGTTGCTAAAACCATCACCAGGAACGGCCGCACTTTTAGCAAGTTGTTGGTAGATGGAGGTGAGGAAGACAAACAAATCAAAGAAAGTCACATTCTTAAGTGCTAAAAATCAGTTTTGTAAAAGAGGTTTCTTTCGGGAAAAAATTCAAAACAAACAGCTTTGTTCAAAATGTGTTACGGAGGGTGCGCCGACTATTGACTGGGAGATGATAAGGTGAAACTGGTTTAACTTCCAGGACAAAGTAGAAATAAGAATGTACAATGATGTCTTTAGCAGAACGGCTAATGTGAATCAAGGATTAAATTGCAGTGAACATAAATCAAGTTTTTCTTTGAAAGAGATAATATTATGTTTTTTCCAATAATTGAGTGCGAGTCAGAGAAAGACTGGATGACGTCATGAAACCTTTAGGAGTGATGCCTCTTGGGATACCTCAGAACTGGGAAAGCAGAGAAAATGTCATATCGCTAACTGCAAATATGAAGAGCAGGCTATCGTCTCTTCCTGCTCCTAGAAGTTTCGAACTTCTTGCCAACATGCCACCACTTGGTGTTTTTAGCAACAGCAATGACATGGACACACTAGACGGACTGTCCAATCTAGATAGTGAGGCCGAAAGCCAGTCGCTGTTAAACTATTCTACAGTATAAGAGGCACCGGCAACATTTTTTCTAATTTGAATTCTAGGAAAGTCCAAGAGCCAAAGTCGTCATTACAGATGACTGTCAACAAGTTAGAAATAGCACCATGAGTGATGCAAAAACAATGTACATTTTATGATGGAACACACAAAGACGTAAGTGATTTTCTTTTTCGAGAGAACCTCTTCTTTTCTTGTACATTGTCCATTGCCAACGAAGTAGATGAAGATGATGGGGTGATGAATCACAGCTCGTCTAAAAACTACAATAAAGGGTTCTCGCACTCAAACAGTAATGGCAAAATAAAGGAAGAGCTTGCCATTGACAGGAAAACTTAGAGAGGAACTGCACATGAACGCCAAATCAATCTAAATAATGTGTCCAAGTCAATCAATGGAGATACCAAGTCGATTCTAAATACTATTCCAAAGTCAATCAATGGAGATACCAAGTCGATTCTAAATACTGTATCCAAGTCAATGAATGGAGACGAAGAAGAGATGATGAGATCTTTAACAAATATTACAATGATTACTGAAGAATCCGGACCTTTAAAAACCTGAAATATTTTAGAAGTTTCTCCAAACATGAAAATTTAGACTGCCCTAATGAAAAAAATAATTTACTTCCTAAAGAAACTTACTTTGGACCAGGAAGTCCAAAAAAGTGTGTTCAGTAGTACCGTTTGTGCTGGTACCCACTAAATATAATCCAGAATGCAGGTCTTCTGATTACAGTGATATTAACTCTGGAAAATGACTTGTTGAATATGGATGAGTGTGAAAGGTATAGTAACTGATGGGGCTACGCCACTGATGAGGACGATGATTTGTATTCAGATGGGGGTAGATCGTCTAGCTTTGGAGACTACTGTGGGAGATGCTACTAGATCTTTGGTTCATTGATCTCAGTGGGTCCGCTAGTAAGGCGTCAGCTAGATTCAGAAACTAGGAACGGATTAAGTCGGGCTTTCATTGGTTTAGATGAGTCTTGGCAGAACGATGACCGGCCGTTCAACAAGAAACCCGATGCTAGCAGGATATGGGGCAGCAAGAAAAGAAACTAAAGTTTAAGTAGTGAGCACAAAATTACATCGAGATTTCATTTTTAACTTTGCTATTTATGTTTTATTTTCATTTAAATTTGAATGATGTTTTGTCTTACATTAGAAATATTAAGCTAAATTTATAAATAACAGGCTGGACAAATGTGATTGAACAAATCAGTTTTCAACTTAAAATAAATGAAAAGTCAATTCGGTATATTTACCGTTTTCAATATTGAATCACTTTAGACAATATTATAAAATAATTTCATTTCATTAAATAATCTTGTGTATACTTCAAACCATTTAACAAGAAAGTTGAATACGAACAAATGATTGCACTTCATATTAGAATTCAATTACACTACGTAACAAAATTTTGTTTAGACTTCAATTTCATGTGTTTCTTGTATGATTCTAATGCTGATTCAAATGGTGACATTTGTTTTTATGCTGCGTTAACTCTTCTCTTTAAATTTCAGATTTATGTTATTTTCGCTTATATCATTTTCATAGAAATTGCGGGTATGTTTTTTTTTTAAAAACAGAGGCGTGATTTCACCTCCACAAAAAAAAATGTTCTCATCACGTCAGGGATGTGACCTCATTTCCTACATAAATTGCTGTACAAAGGCCGTGTGTGTCAAGATAGCATACAGTATGTGAACGGAGGTCAGGTCAATGTGGTATGTTGAGATGTGTGTAGTATGCTAGTGATGTGAAAGTGTAGTGGTCATTTTGGTTCAGCGAGGGTAGACGGCAGACATTATAAGTGTTTTGATATGTGTGTGGAAGGATGACCGACCTGGAAATATGTTGTGTAGTTAGACAATACGTTGAATAACACTGAGATAAACAAATTTTTATTTTTTGAAAACTGCAAACATGTAAATAGGTGTTTCTTACACAACTTTTCATGCTAATTCCAAATATGTAATCAAAATTTTTGTACCACGTCAAGATGTTATGCAGTTCGACATTTATTAATATAGGAAAAAGTCAATAAACCAGCAAAAAAATATACGATGGATAAACTTCAATATTGCAGAAAACTATTGGAAGTTACAAAATTATTAACCAAAGCGCAATATAAAAGCAGACTTACATTTATTATCTATCACTCTTATATCACTCTGATTTTTCTTTTCAGTGATTTTCGTTTATGAGGAATACTGATTATGACGTTTCAATGACCAGTAATAGTCGGCCATCATATTCACATTCCATTGACCTTGGTATTAACTCTCCATTGCACAAATGTCCGGATGGAACCTTTCACCCTGCTCTTCACTGAATGCACCAAGATTTGCAAGAAAGTAGTCAACGTGGGAGTCCAAAAAGTGCAACTTGACACTCATGCGGCAACACAAAGCCCGAAATTTGGCTACCATTTTCTTAACAAGACTTTTGTATCTGTCTGACTTGAAGTTACCTAAGATATTGTTTTGACATCTTTGAAAGCATTCCAGGCTTGTAGTTCAACTGTGGACAATTTAGATGTAAACCTCATCTTTCATTACTTCTCTGATCTGCAGTCCAACAAAGATACCTGCAGTCACTTTGCTTTACTTATGTGTGGAAATTTGTCTGACAAATATAGAAATCCAGAGCCAGATTGGTCCAAATCTTCACAAAAGCTTTCATTAACCCCAGTTTGTCCTGGTCATAATTCAAAGAACTCAGCAACAGTTTCTTATTTAAATACGTCTTTAGTGTTACTGAGTGTACCACCGGAAGTGATGATATTGTGTTTCCATTTAATAGAAGAACTGCTTTCTTATTGCGCTTGATGAATCAATAAAACAATCTCCAACGATTGGCATCGTAAGCAATTCCCTTAAATGTGACAATACCTTCAATATTATTACATAACAAGTCTTGAAAAGAACTTACTTGAAAAGAACTACAAATTCTGCTTCGAGATATCTGTACACAGTTATACTAGTTTCAGGAGTGAGAAGGTTCCGTTCTTGTAAGCGAGATGCAAGCAGTTCGGCTGATAACTTTGAAAGGTCAAGATCTTGAACTAGATCATCAGTATCTTCCTGAGTAATAAGTTTTGTGATTTCTGCACTAAAAACAGAATCAAGAACATCACCAGTGTCTTCAGAACTTGAGCTGTCATCACTTTCAATATCATCCAGTTACAGGAGAGTAGGTACAGGAATGTCTTCACAGTGTCCTACTGGCCTCAGGGCTGATGGTACGTTAGGAGATTGAATCTTGTGCCTTCTCCTCTTGTTGAATCCAACAAATTCGTCATGTAAAAATAGCACGATTTGAAGGCTCACGACAAATGATGGGCACACCAAATGGCATACTTTCACTTGACCATTAAACCACTTGCCAAGAGTTACTTCACAAAGTTTACAAATAACATGAGGCGCCCAAGTTTTGTCCTGGTCGCCCAGCTAATCCAAAGTACACATGATAATATTTCTTTGTCAAGTGTGATATTTTCTTCTTCTCAGCCCAGTACGGAATCGTCCACAAACACATCAAAAACTATCTGCTGAATTGTACAATGTCTTGGCATAGCGAATCGAATTTAGGAATTAAAATCAATTATTTAATTAAAATCATTAAAAGCATTGAAATATTCATTTAAATGCATGTATATACAACCACATAATTGTTTGATCACATACAACATATTATATACTAACATAGCATGGTCTGATATAAGCATGAACCTTGTAAACACACTTTAGAGCTTTTGTCAAACTGACGCATTCTACAAACCAAGCACATCAAGTTTTATCATTTTTAATAAGTTTTCAAAAATTCATGTTTTACTTGCAGTTTTTTCATGTAGATCATGTAATGTAATATAAAAGCATTCGAAGTTATATTGTACATAATGATGTTGTTTGTTATATGGGGCCCTGATTTTAGTAACCCGTGGAAGCGCTACCAGAGCTAGGGAGCTGGGTGTCGGTGTAGGCGTTTGTACTTTGTCCGGAGTCGGTGTCGGCGCAAAACTTGCCCCAAAAACGTGAGAAAAAATACTAGAACTTTGACTTAAATAATCCAGAACAACGTCAGACAGTTCTTATAAAATAACTTTAATTTAAAGCATCATCAAATTATTCTTCTTTTAAAAAATTCTAGGTAAATCTGTTAATTAACAAATGTATTTCCTTTCCAAATAGATTCTCACAGTACGACGACTTGTCAAAATTAACAGAATTGTGACTGAAAGCAGATAGGAAGGCTAGTGGCTATGTTCACTTGTTATTCACTCAATCATTGTAAATTATAAGAAATGTTTAGTTTGCATCTCTCTATCAATATCCATGCTGGAGAAAGATAACACACAAACATATTCAAGTCTTTTAGAACATCAACGAATGACCTGTTTTAAATGTTCCCACAATCAAAGTTAACACACAACTAACACCCTCCACAGCTTAATTTCTCTCAGCAAGACTGAAACATTATCAGTCTATGTCACAATGGCACTACTATTAAGTCCAGTCCGTAGCTAGCAATTGAGGCCCCAGGCCCCGCCCCCACCCCACTGTTCTGAAAAATTGTGCACCTATTACAATACATAACATTTCTCACTAAATATTTCAGGTTTAATTCGGGTGTAAAATAAGATTCATTCCTCTATAACTGTTATGTATGCAGTGTCTTCACAAGCTCTCTTCTCTAAAATAGGTCTGGAACAACCATCTTTATCTTCGTCTCTAGCCCTTGCCGTGATTTGTATTTCAGCATTCTAGTATCTCTTCTAATAGCCACTTAAAACTCCAAGCATCATTGCTCTAGTTTTGTTGGATGTGTCTGTACTTATGCAGACTTGCTGACTTAGGCAATCGGTGCATGTTAATCTTGACCAATATTTCAGCATAAGCCTAACATAAATGAGAAATTATTATAAGTAGCGAATTGGCAGCTTCGACGATTATATAAATGTAATATCTCCGCATAATGTAAGAGATATCTTGAAGTAGACCATACACTTTTGTTACTTCAATGTATTCACTGCAGCTACTCTTGGTGTCCATATCTAGTGTTTTTCGTGACCTTCAATGTTAAATGCACAACTGATAACTTTTTTTTCACCGGACATGCTGCAAACTTATGAGATCACAGACAAATTTATAACTCACTTGAAGAAACCAATAGGTTCTTAAATTTGATTGAAGGGTCGGATCAAGAGCAGATCAATGGAGTGTTTATAATACTCTTATCTGAGCTAATATAAATGTAAATGTTATCAATGTAAATGAATCAGCGGGAGTGTACTGTGGTCAAATCAAACGTTAACGTGAACGTAGATCGTCTATTGTTCTGTCCGGTAGAAGCTGAACATTGTTTTGAAGATTACCATTTCGGAGACCCGTCTAGCTCAGCGCCATGTGCATAATTATCAAATACACACATTTAACTGCACATGCCCGGAATTTTTTTATTTACTTTCGTTGTAATTACATTACAAATGAGATCAAAATAAACTACTTTCCATTAGGCCCATACAATGCATGCTGTAACAAAATATACCTTCTAAGTTTTCATATTCACTGGCAAAATTAGGTACATTCACAGTGGTGGTGTTAAAAATGCCTACAAACTTGCTTTAATGATATTAGTAAGATAAACAGGCAATTTTTATTATGTTCAAACAAAATAAAGCCATCGGTTCTTCATAGTGGTGTGTTTTAGTGCAGTGGTCCCTAACCTTTTTTCGCCGCGGACCGGTCGACGTTTGATAATTTACCGTGCCTGAGAGGGGTAGGTGTCGCACTATCCTGAGAGAAATACACAACAATAAATAAAAAGAGATAATTTAATGTTTCTTGGGCGGCCCAGTGCCATTTGATCTCAACGACCGGTCTGTCGCCCGGGAGTTAGGACTACTGTATTAGTGCGCCTAGGCAGCCGGCTAGTTGGTTATAATTTAGAGCGGCAACTTCCCAAAATGAATAGGAAATATATAGAAAACGCTGCAAATGTACTTATATATCAAATTTGTATCAAAACTTATAGTTACATAATATGTACGATTATTATCAGTCGATTTTTAATTATGCACTGTTTATATATACATTGATTTTATAATCAATAGTAAAAAAAAATATATACTAAACAAATATTTTCAAATTATAGTATTAGAATATATTAACCAGAAAGATTATATATTATTTATTGAAAGTATACATTAATTTTTTTAAAAAATATTGATAGCAAAAAAAAGTATAAATATACAATTAGACGTGCATCTTTATATATATATATGATATATACAGGGAAAATAAATATACAGTTATTTCGTTTAGCGTTTACCATGGACCATCTGTCCACAAAATCGACCAACCTAAATGGGACAATGTTTAGGTTTTTGTAGTGCCCTTCATATCCACCAGCAGTCGGTGTAGTAATGGCCATTGAGACAATTTCATGGGAGATATAGTGGGACTTTTAACCATGACTTGAAAATCTCCTTGTCCTCACCGGATATTGAATCAGGTATTCTTACAGGCTTACAGTCGAGCGCCTACGCACAACCATCCGTCATCTGGAGGCTGACGATAACACCCATGGGGAGAGTGGGATGATGATGATGACTAAGCGGGATAGGATACTGAGTTTCATGAACAGCCCCATTTACCTAACCAAAGGAATTAGACGACTTTAGTGAGAGAACTGAATCTTACGAAATATGGTGCAGCTGTGTCACATCACGGCTGAAAGAATGGAATTTACTTGATCCCAGAAGCGGAAGTGTCCGTATTCCGTAAAAGAGAGTGGCAAAATAAGACAATTCTATACTGTTGCCAACCTCATAAGCATTGTACTGACGTTTGGACTATTTGACGACATTATTTTAGGCATTGTCCTGAGGAATGGCCCTTTCATTGACTGTTCTTCCAGAAGCTTAAAGAAGTGCTTCTTCACAACGAAAATATTCTTCCTTCTATTCATGTTGGTCACTCTGTTCAATTGATAGAAGATAACCACAATGTAAAGAATTTGCAGAAGATTAGTATAATGATTACCAATGGGATGTTTGTGGGGATTTTAAGATGTTGGGATTTCTCTTGGGGACTGCAAGGCGGATTTACCAAGTATCTCGAGCTTTTGTCTGGGACAGCAGAAATGTTGCTCAACACTACATTGAAAAGAATGGGGAACCAAGACATTCGCAAACCGAGTGTGGTTACAATATCAACACATTCCTCTGGTTCCAGTTGGAGAAAGTTACGTTTCACCACTGCACATCAAGCTAGGGACTGATAGCGAAGTTTGTAAAAGCACTGAATCATGGATGGGAAACAAGAAAGTCCACAATGTTTCAAAGTTAAGTGATGCAAAAGTCCCTGGCGGCATATTTCTTTTGGTCCACAAGTAAAGAAGCTGTTCGCATCAAACGCGACAAGCGAAGAAGAGATAAATGACTTAAAGAACGAAGAGCTGGGTATTTAAAACGTTGTTACTGATTTTCAGAAATAGTAAAGCAGAAACTTCATAGTATCATTGAAGAGCTTATTGACAGCTACAGAGCTTTGATGCGAATGTCTCTAAAGGTGCACTATTTACATGCTCATTTGGATTTTTTCAGACCAAATTTGGAGAGGTCAGAAGAGCATGGAGAGCGCTTTCACGCAAGATATACAGGTAATGGAAAGAAGATACCAGGCAAGGTGGATAAATGATGGTACACTACATCTGGGGCTGGTTAGAGATGATGATTCCTTTTACAAGAGACAGAAACGTTCAAATGTACTCTTTTAGTAATTTTTTTTCCTAGTTTTGTCATAATAAAATATGTACTGAATTTAATAATTGATTCAAATGTTTGTTAATTTGAAAAAATTATTTTGTATTTGCAGTGCAATAGTCTAACACTAGCACTAAATGAATTACGTGAATTCAATGTGTTTTAATGTAACTTTATTTGAATTTTTGTGTCTTGAGTCTGAACCGTTGATGATATAATAAAATGGATTTCTATGAACCAGCACATCCGATTCCATTAGAAACACTGAAATGCATCAAACATAAATTTTGCTAAATTTTGTTACATATTGTTATGTATTCACAGCAGTATTACTTATACGAGATATAATTTTATTTCAGCAATCCAATAATATTCTTCAATAAATTGCTAGCATATGCCGCTAGGTGAATAAACAACAAAAAGTTGAATTTTTAGACCATTTTAATGACTTTTCATTTCTTTTGTTCGCAGTCAAAATTGTAATATTCTGTAATTCACTTTCATACTGATCTATAATACAAATAAAAATCAATTCTGCTCTGTCTTGCGTGTCTGTCAAGATATGGCGGCAACATCTACATGCATAGATATATGTGTCTTGTACTGAATGAATTTAAGTTAAATTTCATGAGAAAATTTCGTTTAAATGGGCTTAGCGATACTATGGTACTCTTCTTCATCTCCACCATGGCCGTTGCACTAGGAAACGGAAGCACTATGGGAGCAGTAGAGTAAGTCGCCAGACCGAGAGAAGATCCCGTGGTTCTAGCCAGAGATAGAACCCAAGGCTTCGATGTGGTTGCAGTTGGTGCAGCTTTTCACTTTTTATGCTATCTGAATAAATTGACTTTCGATGTTTTACTTCTCCAATTAACCAACTGCTTACATATTTGTCGTATTCTTTTGCAGAAATTAGAACATTTCTTTCAAAATCAGTTCTCCGATTTCTGGAAACAACCACAGAAAATTGAAAAAAAAAACAGATATACCTTGCTAATTGAAAATGCCTGTTAAACCAGATATAACACTGTAAATAGGTTTATAGAACACTTTTACTTTAAATCATCATCCACTTCATGTGCACTCTCTTCTTTGGCATATGTTGACTTTCATCGTAAAAAAGTTTTCGTCGTTTTTGATTGTTCTGGAAATGTTTCACATAAACAGACGACATAGCTGCTGCCGTTATTTTGGCTTCTGCTAGCAGATCCATCTATCACGTAGATCCTTCAGCTCTCCAAGCATCATTCAATGTTTTCTACTTCATCAATGTGGGTTCTTGGCTTGGAATAACTTGTTTGCTTGCTTATAGCAACTAAGATTTTGAGGCATATATTGTAGCCTTTAAAACTCCCTCCAAATGATCTCATATAATGCTCAATCCCTTGAATTAAGTTTTAATTTCTGACGACAAATTTAATCCTTTACATTTAATAATTGCGTGTTTGATAATTGGCAGGTTTTGGCTAGTTTCACACTTCCCACACGTACCTGACAATCTAGTTTGAGATATATTATGTTGTGAGCAACCAGTTAATCTTTGTAGAAATTCACATCGTTGAGAACTGTACGCAAAGAAATTATACAATTTTGAATATTCCAAAAAAAGTTGTAACGTCATTAAAACATTCTGCAGTACAGCAAGCAAACCGCACAAATTTAAACTATGCGCGCCAAAATTTGAAAATTTCGCTCGAGGATATGATTAAACAATGATTGCTTGTGTCTAAACGTTCCTGCCATATTTGATCCGTTGTTCGTATCCTTGACCTCGACAATCATCTAAATAAAATTTTGTTTTTCAAGAACAAAGTATTTGATCATATCTGCAATATCATGGCCGTTTTTTTGTTATGACAACAAATGCAAGAAAACGTTATTTACAATCAATGTTAATTGCAGTTTAGTACATATCTCAGAAATTTTGTTCTGTATGGGAACCATCTGGCGTAGCATCTACCATAATTGAAAAATACTTTGATCTTTCTCTGCCAGATTTCTTGAACAGCTTTTGAGCTACATGCTTCGAGCTAAAGTCATTTTGATAAACTGCAGATATAGTGTAATTGAAGGCGTTGTCCTAGTTTTTGAGTTTTTGATTTTTAGAAACATGCTCTTGTAAAAAAAGGATCAGAACTGAGCTAACAGTTCTATAATTCCAAAAAAATGTCATTATCATGGTCATCAATTTGTTAAAGCACTTGCAGCAAGTCCTCTTTCACCCAAGAATAAACCACTGCTAAAATTCGTTTGAGCAATTCTTCCAGTATTTTCAGTCGTTTGTAGCAACTTTTTATCAATCTGATACTATATTCTTTCCAAAGAGAAATCTTCTTTCTGAATCTGCCACTTTATAAAACATTTTTACCGTCACTTTTCTCATAGTATAATGTAGTAAAATATAAAAAATGTTTTCAAATGTGTGTAATGGCACGAGTAAGTTATTTAATTTGTATTAGCAGACGAAAGGTTCAAACAGAGTTTATAAAGTTACTTACTCTTAGTCGTGTGACTCGTTTAAAAATGATGCTTTTTTAAGCAGAAGGTAATGGAGATGGTAATATACATATATGAAGAAAACATATGGAAAATGCCATATGAAAATAATAAAATAAAACTAATTACGGCAATCTTTAAATGCCTGAAGTTTAATCTGATTGTAATTAAGTTCAGTGGCTTAAAAAAATAAATTGCACATTTTTTATTGCTGATACTAATTTTCTCAAAAGTTGATTGGCGAGCTCAGTCCGGGCCTCTGTAAAAAAGGGACAGCATCTACAGAACTTAGTCAAAGCGATAACTTTAAGATCACCAGGGAAGGGAATATCAAATGATAGATCAGTTTCCAGATCCACACAAACACCTGGATATTTACATCGATTTTACCAGGGGCGTCATCTGTTGTTTGTGTGTAAAGCAACTTTGCCACCGTAGAGGATGTGCTTATTTAAATACGAGGAAACACCAGAATTTCTTTGTAAAACTTCAAAGAGCAGATCTGTTGCAGGAACTCCAATGTATTGGATTTGTCATATTAATATTGCCGTAACTAGGTACAAAAAGTTTCAGAATGCAAACTTATTCGGTTGTTGGCAAACGCTCTGAATAACAAAACTTTCTAGTTTTAAATTACTATTTTGAAATTCTTATAAAATGGTTTGATCCGTTATCATCCTTACAAGGTCGATTGTTTAAACATTTTTAGCCGCAGACAAGGGTGATCTAAATACTTAGGTATTGAATCCAAATATCCGTTCTGAAAATAGTTAGAAATCGAAATTGTTACATTTTCACTTTTATTGTTAAAAGATGAATGGACCTTTTGCAAGATATTCACAAACAAGATTTTTCCATTTTTTTAATTTAATGCATAAATATAACTTGAGTAGAGGGAATGGCATAAATATAGCATAGGTGCAGAGGGAATGACATAAATATAACGGTGCAGAGGGAATGGATGAAATTAATACAAAACACAAAATTGCTCTTTCCGTATGCTGACTTCTTGTTACCATATGCCCCCAAATATTTACGCCATATGCCTTAATCAGACACCTACCCACCTTTGACAAAATTTTCGCGACTAATAAAACTTTATTTTTTTTCAAATAATATCAGCTTTAACAAATGGTAGTGTCCATTAGAAGTTTTCGCAGGGAGGGATAGTCTTGTGGTCAAGCGATCTACTGATTACCTGAGCATCCCTGGTTCGTTTTCTACGAGGACCAATAGATATTTCAGGGGAGATGGTATAAACCCAGCTACTTCCTATGATGTCTCCATTGCCACTGCACTATCGGGGATGAAAGAAGGGCACCATAAAACCATCCCATTAGTGGATTACAAGGATTTCACACAAGATGTGAGAGCGCAAATAAAGGCCCAAATTATTTTTTCCGATCAATGAAATAAATGGATTGTGTCTAAAATGTTATTATGACATATTTTATATGATTTTTATACTATGTTCTGGTATATATAACTGAATCCCTTGAACAATTATTCTAACTGTGTTCTTAACTCAAACATTCTGTTTATTTATTTATTTGTTATTTATTTGGGAAAAAATTTAATCGATTTTAGGCACTTTCTAGTGATACATGTGCTTGAAATTTTGCATGCATGTTCTTGCTCAATGACAATGCATGATTCAATAATTAATTTGCATTTGATAAATTATTTTTTTTTTGTTTTTAACAAACCAAAAATTCTCATAACTAAGTAAGGAATATAACCGTATAACCTATGAAAACGGCACTAATATATGGGCTACTTCCCCTTGCATTCTCAGTAGACCTACAACATTTTCAGATGTGATCTACAGCACGTGATTACCATTATTTGTATGTTTATAAGTTTTTATTAAAATCAAAATATCACAGTTGTACTGTTCATACAATTCGGAAAAATTGTTTGCAAAAACACAGCAGAGATTTAATACCTTATTTTAAAAGTAATCTACATAACTAATCACTACTAGTAATCAATGATTACTAATCATAGCCATCGTGTGAGTGGTTGTGGTCGTGTGCGTGTGGTCGTGTGCATGTGTGTGTAGTCGTGTGCATGTGTGTGGTCGTGTGTGTGGTTGTGGTCATGTGTGTGGTCGTGTGTGTGGTTGTGGTCGTGTGTGTGGTCGTGTGTGTGGCTGTGGTCGTGTGTGTGTGGTCGTGTGTGAGGTTGTCGTCGTGCGTGTGGTCGTGTGGTCGTGTGCATGTGTGTGTGGTCGTGTGTGTGTGCATGTGTGTGGTCGTGTGTGTGGTCGTGTGTGTGTGGTCGTGTGCGTGTGTGGTCGTGGTCGTGTGTGTGTGGTCGTGTGTGTGGTCGAGTGTGTGGTCGTGTGTGTGGTTGTGGTCGTTTGCGTGTGGTCGTGTGTGGTCGTGTGTGTGGTTGTGGTCGTTGCGTGTGTGGTCGTGTGTGTGTGGTCATTTGTGTGGTCGTGTGTGTGTGGTCGTGTGTGGTCGTGTTTGTTGTCGTGTTTGTGGTCGTGTGTTGTCGTGTGTGTGTGGTCGTGTGTGTGTTGCGGGTGTGTGGTTGTGTGCGTGTGTCAGTGTGTGGTTGTGGTCGTATGTGATGTCGTGGTCATGTGTGTGTGATCGTGTGTGTGGGTGCGTGTGGTGTGTCCATCTAGTTTCACATAGCAAAGGAACATTTGGAATTAGTTTTTCTGCCACAATTTCTCAGAAAAACACTATAATTGACTTAATTTTTCCTATTGTTTCGTACAGCATTCACATTGTTTAAATCGTTCACGACAAGATTTAATTTATGTGAACTGCAATGAACAACTGCTGCTTTTGGGTCTTTTTTCGAATTATTGCTTGGACTGCTCCTTCTTGACTTGCCAATGTAGAACATCTGTCTTATCCTTGACAATATTTGTCATATCTAGTCAGGCCCGCGTGCGGGGAGGGGGGGTTCCCTCCCTTTGTCTGGCCCCCTGCTTGTTTGCTCTACTTAGTAAAATTTATTTCTCCCACCTGCTATTGCGGTTCCCTAGAATTTTCACGCTATGGTACTGTATCTAATCAAAATTTAATGAGTTTATAATTATGGTGTTCTTGACAAATCTAACACCAATAGGCATCTACTCAATGCCTGAAATTATATTGTCTCGTCGGCAAGTATAAAAATTGCAACTGAATTATTTGCTTTACGAACAATGTCTTCACGCAAGAGAGACCCACACATTTCGTTCATAGTGTTTTGTGTAGTTTCCGACAGGTCCACCGACAGAAATTTTCGGCCCCTGGGCAGGGCTGTCACGCCTCCCATGCTAATAATACTTTCAAGAGTTGATTGGCCAGCTCAGTTCCTAAAACTGCCTGGGCATTTGCCCCCTCTCGGCGGCACTGGTTGCCGAGATATACTTAGCACTACAAGAACCAATTGACAAATGATTACCGAACTTCATCTCCAGATTCAACACGAAACTCTAACAGGTCGTAAAAATTACCAGAATGTGATTCTTTCCACGAAGTGCCAAATCATGCTGCCGCAAAAAAGAAAAAAGATTGTAGAAATGGAGGGACCCAGTTTGTTGCAATTTTCTTGAATTTGTCTTCTAAATGATGAGTTCAACTGCTCATCTATGGAAACTGCTTTGGCTACTAGTGCAACAAAATAGCTTGCATCCTTAATAAGAATCTTTGTGCCATTTTCTTTGCATGTGGCTACGTGCTCTTCGCTGAAATCTTTTAATTTTGTACATGGTTTGATGACAAATGCTCCCTGAACTCCTGGAATTACCTTTTGCGAAAACAACGCGCACAAATTGCAAAAGCCACCTTTTAACATTTGCAAGTATAAATCCCACGATGAATAGTTTGATAACCAAGCATATCTAAACCTGTTTCACCACTGTCAGCTCTAAAAATCATATTTTTATCAGGAGTCCAACAATCAAGGATCAGCAGCAATTTCAACTCATTTGAAAGGTCGTATGTCAAGACATACCTTCCAATATCCAATTTAAGAAATGAAGAAGTGGCAGCAACAATAAAATCAGAAATAGTTGCTTCAGTTGTTCTGGCTGTTGAACGTGTACTGTTGTCCCCAATGCATATGATAATTCAGATGCTGCAGACGCCCTAAATCTTCTAATAACGGCTTTTCGGAATCGTTAACGATGTTTCTGATATCCATCTTTTTTAATTTTATTTTTGAATGTCTTAAGTAATGATAAATTTAAAAATTCGCCCAGTGGCAGACGATCATCAACTAACAAGAGTTGCCAGATTTTAAAAAAACCTGAATAAAAACTATCGAAGGCCAAATCAAGCAATTTAAAAATTCGCCCAGTGGCAGACGATAATCAACTAACAAGAGTTGTCAGATTTTAAAAAAACATGAATGCCAAAAACACTATAGAAGGCCAAATCAAGATACAGAAGGCCAAATTAAACAAAAAAGATATTAAAATCGGAACATGCTTCTGCTTGTAGTCAAAATGTTTGAATTTTCAAATGTTTTATTTATGTCAATATAAATAATTAATGTTATACTTAACTTGCATTTAATTGAGAAATAAACCTGTATGGCATTGTCAGTTAAATAAAAAAACGTGTTTTTGTGCCCCCTCCCCTGGGAAAATTGTAGTGGGCAAGTGCCCCCTTGCCCCTCCTTAAATACGCCCATGCACACACACGACCACGACATCTCACACACACGACCACACACGCACATGACTACGACCACACACACGACCACACCCACATGACCACGACCACAACAGAGCACGACCTCACTACACACGACACACACGCACACGACCTCAACTACACACACGACCACACACAAGACCACACACACATGACCACACACACACGACCACAACCACACACACGACCACACACACACGCACCACCCACACACGACCACAACCAATTTAGAACGTTTATTTTTCATTGATGATGAGACAAGATTATTGTCAATGACCACAGCACTACGCACGGGTATCACTACAGCTTGACGCTTTGTCATTTAGAGTATGCAAAATGCTGGAATAAAATCATGGCAATTTTTTTAAAAATTTATGTTCCAGAATTCCTAAAGAGAACACCACAGACATAACTAACTAAACTAAGTAAACATGAAATTTGTAGTTAAGATGTATTGTTAAGGGTTTCACACTTTTCAGAACAATGGGGGAGGGAGCGCTGCCAAAAATAAGCGCTGCGGGTAGTGTAGTATTATTGATTAGATATTATATATCCATTGCGCTTGGTGGTGGCGCATAATTGCGAACTGATAATCAATACTGTACAAACAAAACTCATTGAAGTGCTGTATACTTTTATATAACATTTTGGAGACGGGTTCCAGTTTTGTTAAAGCTCGTTATTTGAAATCGTTGATTTTATATTAGTCTTATTAGATTTCCATTATTACAGTAACAAGGCGAAGATTGAAGTCTGTTATTCTATTCTATATGGGAAGGGGGATTTTATTATTAATTTTTTTTTAAAGTTTTTGTATCATGGGGGGTGGATGGTGTAATTTGTTGTTAGGGGTCGCCTATTTTGACACTTGTTGACTGGGTTGAGGGTCTAGAAAGTGGTATTTTATTATAAATAATGGACGAGCACTAACTCTATTTTTTTAGTATAAAAAAACAATAAAATTACTCAAAAAATGTTTTTCAATATTGGTGGGCAGCTGCCTGAAGATGGCATAGGGGACGGTTGCCTTGACCTTTGTAGACCTTCGTAGGGCTGGTCAGTTTAGAACTTCATTGTTGCCATTTTTAGTATTTCACTTACACTAGTTATGCTATTGGCAACATATTTATGTGTTTATTGTGTCATTTACGCGGCTTGGAACAAGATAAGTAAAAAAACAGTACTCCCACGTCGGGGTCCCAGTTCCCAACCCCTTAGGGAGCTACATTGTTATAAATGGATAGGTAGTTGAAGCTGATAGGTAATATATAAAAAAGGGATGGTTGCAGTTGATAAATGTTAAATAATGCCAATCTTTTTATGTGTTTATAAATAATATAAATTGGACAGTTACGGCAAATTTTATAAGTTGAGGGCAGGCTCGCCAATATACATACGGCAGATTTCACTAGGGAAAAAAAATTCTTCAGTCTGCTACCTGAGAAAAATGTAGTCTGGCTAATTTCGACCCGTAGTATAATCAGAATTTTAGCACGTCAGGTTCTTGAATTATATGCCTTTTAAGTTTTGGTAAATTGCTGTTGTGCTAGCTACTATAATTGCTTAATTATGTTGTACACTTGCCTTGCTGTGTGGTTTACTTTAAATGTTTTAGACTGATGTGTATTAATTTCAAAACAATATGAAGAAAGCTAAAAAATGGTTACTTCGTATCCAGACATTTGCGTTATATTTCTGACATTTATTTCTCCTGGAAACAACTTCAAAAATACGCTTATCATCACTATTCGGCGTCAAAATTATAGACAAGACAGAATTGGGCGCCACGTATTTGCTGCAGTGCTTGTCATGTGGTGCTTATCCAGCAATGGCAAAAGGAATTTATGCCAATGATATGGCGAGAATAAAGAGATCTTCATTCGGACTGCTACTTGCATGAGCACATATTGTTTGATATTCTAAAAAATCAATCAGCAATTCATTATCCAAAATCTGCTTGAAACCTGTTCCACACGATGAACAAAATCCAGTTTCAGCTTGCTAAATCTTTAATAAGAATGACATTCGTTATTGTACCGACATTAACGGTTTGGGAAAGAACCTGACTGTAAAAGTATCTATTGTCTGTTTATAGACTCAGTTAGTCTTGTTCTAGACAATGGGAATGTGATTATCTATTTACATTAGCACACATGAATTACACGATCTTATGAAGTTGTTCTGACCGCATAGAGTAAAATGTGCTCCTCTGTGTGATCTGAAAAGCTCTTCTTCTGGATTGCAGCCGATACACAGGTGATGATGCTTTTTGTCTGTTGAACAGCCGTGACGATCGAAAAATCACACACAGCCAAAAGACTGGCCAGCAGCAACTGATCATGTAATCGGCAGCATAGCAATGCAGCTCAACACGAAACTTTGTTGATCCCGTAAAAAACAGCCGTTTCCTCTCACATGCTTGACCGATCAAAAATTTGCGAAAGGCTCTGACAACGATTTGGGTGAGCTTACGTATCTTCAGGAGAATTTCCAACACGACCTACAGCAGCAGCATATGTGCGGGCGTTCAACCGGACATCCACCCATTAACATTCGTGATCCACCTTTAAGACGCTGAAGCTTGCCTGTTGGCAGCCCGGGATGAATTTGTGACTGTGGTTCTAACTTTTCGGAAAACCACATGTCTTGAGAACTATGCAGAGTTCGTTGACAGACTGCTAACAACATACAAGTGATGTAGAATATCCTTAAAAATTCTCACTTTTCTCACTCCCATCTTCGTTTTTCTTCCCACCTAATCTAGTAATATTCACGAATTCCCAGGTTTATGTACTCGCCAAATATGTTACGGCAGATTATGTGCTATTTAGGTACTCGCTAAAATGCTGCCATATTTTTCAAGAGTCGACTAAATTTGTAACGTTAACTTTTTAAATATTATAATATTAAGAACAAAAAACTCAGTAGTACAATACAATTAAATAGAACTTTAACACTTTACTCTTCTAAATTAATTTCGTAATCTAAAACAAACTACTTCTAACTATTAGAATACCGACACTAAACTAACTATTGTCTAACTATTTGGGTGTCTGCACCTATACTACTGATCTTTCTTTTGATGCAATTATATATTCAACTTATTTCTAACTTGCTGTCAGTAGATCACGCTTGCTATGCATGTGTCACTTCACATATATCGTAGGGCTGCTTGGTTATGAAAATATGGCTAACTAAGATAAAGTCACTATTTGTGAGGAAAGTTACAAGCCATGTATGGAGAAGGCGGTGAAGGTGGGGCAATTTAAACGCAGATTGACGAACATAATCTAAAAATTATTGTTAAAAGTTAATTACTATGTCGTGTTTTATGAAGTATTTGAGGCTTCAATTTATAAAGAAGAATCACCACACAAACCGTCCTGCTAAATTAAATTGAATGTATTTACAGCATTAGCTACCAATACATCAAGTACTTGTCTCTTCGGAAATAGCTTGTGCAGATACTCCTGATTCTAATCTCAATATAAATAGTTCAAAGGAAAGAGCTCAGCCCCCATATGGCAAGATTTAGTTCTTAATGCTAATACAAACCTTTTGATATATTTATAAGCCTTACAGCCGTCAGCACAGTTTCGCTTGACATTGTCAAACAGAGTGGAATTTGTCCGACATTATAGTATGAAAACAGAGATGTTTATGTTCGGGACATTACAGCAACAGAGATGTCAGGGCCGGGACGGCAGTGTTGCCCGGTGTCGACGCATATATCTATTGACTTTAGTGAAGTGTCTGTTCCATAATTTCCAATTGAGTTTATACTAAAGATGTGCCTATATAGCTCACGGTCATTATTTGATGAGTACAGTTTGAATGTCAGTAGGATGTTCTTACACACTCTTGTAATATTCTTAAATTTAAAAACGGCTAACAATACAATACAATAATATTTTCAATATTTCAGTAGACAGATATATATATATATATAAGGGGGTGTTTCTGTATTATTTTGTTGGTATGTAACCAATTCTACTTAACTAATAGATCATTTCCTCCGTAGCCTACTCGTAGATTTAATTGAAGGTAATACACATTAGTGTATGATGATATTGGATAGTCATAAAGAATACAAATTTATAAAATCAAATAGAATATATTAAATGTCTTAATTTACTCATATTAAACTTATAAGACAAAACAGCAATTAAGCCCTGTTCCATCTTGACACAGATATTTTTAGCATTTTGAAAAGTTATTTATTGTTGCACCCACGAATAAAAAAGCGAAACTTTCTGGCTGCGTTATTTTCATGTGAGATATTTGCTACACCTCATGAAGCGAAAATGAGCTTCAATAACTGGATATACGTTTTAATTTTCTCTTTTTTTGTTTAGATAATGCTAGACATTTTCTTATTATACATTTTCCAAGTTATTGTATATAGTAAAAAACTGAAAAAAATACTTACTTTTTTGGTATAATCTGATGTAATTCATGTTTCTATATATAACTTAAACATTTGTTAATCTTAAGACATTTCATATCAATTTCCCCTTAACCTTGATTTTCATTTGAGTCGATACGCAATATTTTGATTACACTGTGAAATGCGAAATTTTTCCAGAGCCGCAGCGGGCCCGCGGTTTGAGACACCTACATAGTACACCGAGAATGAGCGCCCTCCAGATACGCGAAATTTCCGTTTTGTTTACGGATTTTTACGGGGTTTTATAAAGTGGAAGTAAGTCATGTTGAATGTAACCGTTACAAAAATAGCTCTACCGAGTTACGCCCCTTAAAAAACCCTGTTAATATAGTTTATATAGTAAAAACGGTACTTAATAAGCCCTTATTTCGACCCTATATAAACCGGGACTATGTTCCCGGACTCTTGATTAAGACCCGCCAAAACATACACGGTCTAGGACCTATGGTTGTTGAGACCTGTGGGTGATGACGGGACAGAAGCAGAACGGGGACACAGAACATTTTCGAAAATTTAAAAATGCAATTTATAGTTTAATAGCGCACAGTTATAATGACGCCAATTTACTGCCATTTTTTCTTGTATCTTTGTTAACTGATTAACACACGCAGCAGGCCTGGATTACTTAGGCAAAACATGGCAAAAGAAAAAATAAAAAATATTGACATGACATTATAAATGTGATACGAATCGCACATACTACTCCCTCACTCCAGTTTTATAGTTTTCGTGGCTGTTTGTTTTTTTTGCTATTTTTTTACTTTATTAGATATGTTTGCGCACCTGCTGCAACGAGCACGCATACCGCACTTCCATTTAGTCTTCTAAAAAGAATGAAAAGCTGCAAATATTATAAGTCAATCTCAACCCGTATCGTAAACGCTTGAAAAGTGGACATTGATGCGATAAATTTTATCTTTTTTGAATGTGAGACAAGATATTCATTTGTAATTTCGCCATTGTTGACAAATTCTGGAGACGTGATTGCACTCTGACAGGGCGTATAATGATTATACAGTTCCTACTTCTTGTTTGATCGATGGTCTCAGGGGCCGGATACTATCGTTATTTGGAGAATTGGGGCTATGTGAAAAAATCCAGATATTATGTCAGCAGTTTTTATATATGACCTCACTGACAATTAGGGCGACAGGTCTCCGAAGGGGGCTCTAAGCTTATTTTTGCTGTTTTTATAATCATGAATTGATGTTGAGAACTTATAATAAGTTTATCCTGAAGATCCAACAATAATTTGTCACACAACAGTAAAGAGTTCCACTCATAAAAAATTTGCCAAAAAGCTTGAAAATAAACGTCTGGTGCCCATTAAAGTAATAGCACTGGGTCACGGGGTTCTGACTCCAGACCCATTGAATGCCACGCCATTTCATGCCGGCAAATGTTGAAACCATTTGAAATAAAAGCGCGACGACGGTTTTTTTTGTAATGGGCGGTTGTGGTCAGAGAACACACCCATTGACCTACGACCCATTACTTGTTTGGAATGCGCTTTTCCAAATGTAGAAATTTTGCGTATATTTTAACATTAATGGTTAAGAACTGTTCCAATTGAAGGCTTTGTCAGTTGAAACGTTAAATAATCAAAATAGATCGACAATTTGTGAAAATCAGCAGGTAGTTTCTTAATCTGTATCTCAGCTGATTTTGTTTTGAGATAAACTTTATAGGCGCAAAATTGTCTTTGATATAAAAATTAATATAAAGCAATAGACGAATCTAGAAAAAGTACTTTTAATCTTGCAATGTGTGCTTTCTTTAATATTTTGTCTATTAAAAAAGCTGTATTTTTGTCTATTACTCATTACACAATCTTTAAAACAAAAAATGAATTTTTTATTATAGATTTTGTATATGAGAAAACAATATTATAAACATTATTATATTTAACTCCTTCAAAATACATATGTTTATATTACTATTTCTCATATAAAATCTACAATAAGGTATTTTGTTTTAAAATTGTGTAATGATAATAGACAAAAATACAACTTTTTTAATAGATAAGAATATCAAAGAAAGCACACATTTACAAATTAAAGTAATTTTTTTCTAGATTTACGTCTGGCAAAGTTTGTGAGTACATCATCAAAGTTAATTTTGCGCAACAAGTTTGTCTCAACCATCAGCTGAGATACGAACCAAGCCTTTCTTGTTTCATTGTCGATCTATTTTGATTATTTGTAGTTTCAACTGACAAAAAGAGCGCTCAGTTGAACAGTTCTTAACCATTAATGTTAAAAATATACGCAAAGAGATTTCTACATTTGGAAAAGCACATTCAGAGCAAGTAATGGGTCATGGGTCAATGGGTCAATGTTCTCTGACCCACAACCCATCCTTAGTCTCCGCTCGACCCTAAAAAAACCGTCGTCGCGCGATTTTTTTTATTTCAAAAATGGCTTTATGGCGACGGCCGCCATCATGAAAATAACAACATTCAATGGGTCATGGGTCACGATGGGTCTGGGTCAAGAACTTGATGACCCATTACTTGCTCTGAGCACACTTGATATTGTCTCTAACTATTACTTTGTAAAATTCCGCATGACCGAACGTGTTGTTTTCAGATTTGATGCACGAAACTTTTGGCGAATATATGAGTGGAACTCTTGCAAATTCAGTATTTAAATTATTGTTCAGATCTTCAGGATAAGCAATTATAAGTTCTCAACAGCACTCAGTTCATGATTACATAAAAGCTGCACAAGTTAAAGCTTAGGAGCCCCCACTTTCTCGGAGGCCGCCATATAATTGTCCGAGTGAGAATTGGTCATATATACTTAAATATTTGGTACTGACATAATATTCGGATTTATACTATAGCCCCAATTCTCAAATAGCTTATTGTTAAATCCGGCCCCGACAACACTGAGATGTTTGTGATACATCGATCAAACAAGAAAATTGAACTGCTATATTATACACATTTCCTCATCTACTGTCTTAAGTTTGTCAACAATGGCGTAGAAAGCAGATATACGAAATTTGTCTCTGGCATTCAAAGATACCTTCAGGGGCATCGCCATCAATGTCCACTTTCTTTCGTTTACGATTACAGTCAAAGTTGACTTATAATCCACACCTGGTGTTATTTCTTTGCAGCTTTTTCATTCTTTCTTTTAGAAGACTAAAATGGAAGTGCGTTTGTCGCATTAGTGCGTTACGTAGCACGGGGTAGCACAAACATATCCTAATAAAGTAAAAAAAATAGCAAAAAACAAACAAACCACGAAAACAAATAATATAAACTGGGTGGGAGGTATTCTACCATCAGGTTGTGGGACCAAGGTTAAATAATGTGCGATTCAATATCACATTTGCTATTTAATAATGTCATGTCAATATACACATTTTTTCTTCAGGACTTGTGGTGCCCCCAAACGGTTGGTGCCCTAGGCACGTGCCTTGTTTGCCTAATGGTTAATCCAGGCCTGCGTATTGACACTATTGCCACTCCCCAATCAGTTAACAAGATACAAAAAATGGCAGTAAGGAGGTGAAGATCATTATAGCATTACGCTAGTAAACTATAAATTGCATTTTTAGAGCATTTTCTGAAAAAAAAAATGTTCTATTGTCCCTGTTCTGTCTGTCCGTCATCACCCTAGATCTCAACAACCATAGTCCTAGACCCATGATGTATATATCATTTGTAGGTCTTGGCCTGCCATGTGTGCATCAAAAGTCCATTTCGCGATCTGACCTCTCAGGGTCGAATAAAAGGGCTTATTAAGTACCGTTTTTTTACTATAAGCTATATTAACAAAGGGCGTACAAAGGGGCGTAACTCATTATTTATTTTTGTAACAGTTATTCAACATGACTTACTTCCCTTACTTTTATAAAACCCATAAAGGTATCCATAAACCAAAGCGAATTTCGCGTATCTAGGTAGCTCGCGAAATTACCTTTGCGGGCATGTATTTATATGGAGATACTAAACCGCGGAGAATTTCCGCTGCGGTGCAGAGAATTTCGCATTTCGTGAGTGTAAACAATCCAAAATGGCTGGCGTAGAAACATCGACTCAAATGAAAATCAAGGTTAAAATTGATATAAATGTCTTAAAATTAACAAATAAGACTTAAATTTATATATAGAAACATGAATTACATCAGATTATACCAAAAAAGTAAGTATTTTTTTCAGTTTTTACTTGTAAAATACAATAACTGTAGAAAATGTATAATAAGAAGAAAATGTCTGCCGACATCTTCAAACAAAAAAAAAAGAAAATTAAAAAAATTATTATATCCGGTTGGTTGAAGCTCATTTTCGCTTCGCCTAGGTGTAGTGAGGTGTAGCTTAGAAATATCTCACGTGAGAAATAGCGCAGCGGAAAGTTTCGCTTTGGTTCGTGGATACCTTAATAAAATAACACCAAAATGCGCTAAAACGTCCTGTGTCCAAGATTGGAACAGGCTTAATTGCTTGTTTTGTCTTATAAGTTTAATATGGTAAGTAGAACATTTGTATATTCTATTTGATTTTTATTGAATTTGTATTCTTTTTATGACTATCCAATATCATCATACACTTAATATTCTATTTGATATTCACCTCTAAGTAAAATCTCATTAGAGTAGGCTACGGAGAGCCAAGTCTGTTAGTTAAGTAGAATTGAGCACGGCTACCAACAAAATATGCAAATACCCCCCTTATATATATATATATATATATTATCACTGAGATGTATTGAAAATTTGTGGCTGTATTTGTATGTCCAATATATTGTTAGCCGTTTTTTTTTTTTAATTTAAGAATATTACAAGTGTGTAAAGAACATCCTACTTGACATTCAAACTGTACTCATCAAATGTGGCCGTGAGCTATAGGCACACATAAGCCCACAATTAATTGTTTCAGTATAAATCTCCAATTGGGAAGAAACTATGGGAGTACGGAACAGACACTTCACTAAAGTCAATAGGTATATGCGTCGACACCGACACCGGGCAACATACCGATGCCGTTGTCCCGGCCCTGATAAGAACATCTCTGTTTTCAATAATGTCCAGACATAAAAACATCTCTGTTTTCTACTATAATGGTCCTTAGACATAAGAACATCTCTGTTCAATAATGTCCAAACGAAAAACTGGTGTACTTGACGGCTTTCTGGCGCTAATAAATATATCAAAAGGTTTATTGGACATAGCAGGGCCCTTAAATGGGGGGCCACGAGGCTCGCCAGGCACGCTTCTTCCTTTGAACTATTTAATATTAGATAGAGGAATCAAAAAATGTCTACACAAATACTATTTCCGGGTACTTTGATGTATTGTGAGTATATGCTGTAAAATAACACGACTCAATTTAACTTTATGATTGTAGCTTTATTAGTAATTGATTCTTCTTTATAAATTGGAAGCCTCAAATACTTCATAAAATTTTTTGACATAGTAATTAACTTTTTAACAATAATTTTTTAGGATTATTGTTTAGGTCAATGTAGCGTTTAGAATTTGCCCTTACCCCCACCGCCTTCTCTATACATGGCAGTTGAACTTTCCCTCACAAACTAGTGACTTATCTTAGTTGGCTATGTTATATAACCAAGCTCCCAACTTACTTTGATGCCTGTAGTGACACATGCATAGCAAAGTGTGATCACCCTCACCCTGACCTTTATTAAGTTAGAAATAAGTTAGTATATAGTACATCAAAGAAAGATCCAGTAGTATAGTGCCGGACAGACTTGAAGTTAGACGTAGTTAGTTTGGTGTCGACATTCTAATAGTTAGAAGCGGTTTGTTTTAGATACAAGTAGTTAGAAGAGAAGTAAAGTGTTATTAAAGTTCTATTTAAGTATGTTGGCTATAGTGTACTGTACTGAGTTTTGTTCTTTGTATTAATATTATAATATTTAAAAGTTAACGTTGCAAATTTATCGACTCTTTGAAAACATAACGTAACATTTTAGCGATCGCCCATCATGCTAAACTTATATAGCTTATATAATCTGCCGTAACATATTTGCGAGCCTGCCCTAAACTTATAAGATCGCTGACTGCACCTAGATTGGGTGGGAAGAAACTGAGATGGGAGTGTAGAAAGTGAATTTTTAAGGACATTCTGCATCACTTGTATGTTGTTAGTAGTCTGTCAACGAACTCTGCATAGTTCTCAGACCTGTGGTTTCCCAAAAGTTAGAAACCACAGCCACAAATTCATCCCAGGCTGCCAACAGTGCAGGCTGCAGCTGCGTCTTAAAGGTGGGATCACGAATGACTTAATGAATTGGATGTCCGGTGAACACGCCCGCACGTATCTTTGCTGCTGTAAGAGTGGTCTTGAACTTCTCCTGAAGATACGTAAAAGCCACCCAAATCATTGTCCAGAGCCTTCACAAAATTTTTGATCAGTCCAAGCTTTATGTGAAGAGGGAGAAGCAGTATTTTGCAGGATCAACAAGAGACTCGTGTTGAACATTGTATCTGCCAGGTACATGATCAGTTCTTGCTGGCCAGTCTTTAACTGTGTAATGATTTTCGTCATCACGGCTGTTCAACAGACAAAGAAAGCACATCTACCTTGTGTATCCCAGCTGCAATCCAAGAAAAAGGGAAACTGCTTTTAGATCCCCACAGAAGCAATAGTTATGATCTCTGTACTTGATAACGTTGAGGAGCAACTTCACATAATCATATGTCTCGTGTAATCCAACTGCGTGTGCTAATGGAATAGATGGTAACACATTCCCATTGTGTAGGAGAACTGCTTTAAGACTAACTTTACTTGAGTCTATAAACAGACGCCAATCTCCTGGAATATACTTACAGTCAGGTTCTTTTCATTAAACCGTTAATGTCAGTACAATAACAGATAATGTCATTCTTGTCATAAGATTTAGCAAGTTGAAACTGGATTTTGTCTATCGTGTGGAACAGTTTCAAAGCAGAGTCACAATTTGGATAATGAATTGCTGATTATTTCTTTTTTTAGAATATCAAGCAATATGTGTCATGCAAAAGTAGCAGTCCGAATGAAGATCTCTTGGCTCTCGCCATATCATTGGCATAGAATTCCTTTTGCCATTTAGCAACTGGATAAGCACCACATGACAAACACTGCAGCAAATACGTGGCGCCCAGGTTCTGTCTTGACTACATATTTTGACGCCGAAGTAGTGATGATAGGCAACCTTCACTTTTCTTGTGTTGTTTCCACTGTTCATGGAGAATAAAATGTCCACAGATATAACGCAAATAGTCTGGATGATGCAAGTAACCATTTTTAACTTTCTTCATATTGTTTTGAAATTAATACACAATCAGTCTAAAAATAAAACATAACATTTAAAGGTAAACCACACAGCAAGGCAAGTGTACAACATAATTAAGCAATTATAGTAGCTAGCTACAACATGCAATTTTACCAAAACTAAAGGTATAATTCAAGAACCTGACGCTAGGAAAATTCTGATTATACCACGGGTCAGAATTAGCCAGACTGACATGTTTTTTCTCAGGTAGCAGACTGAAGAATTTTTTTTCCCTAGTGAAATCTAAGCCGTAGTATATTTGGCGAGCCTGCTCCTCAACTTATAAAATTTGCTGTAACTGTCCAATTTATATTATTTATAAAAACACATAAAAAGATTGGCATTATTTAACATTTATCAACTGCAACCATCCCTTTTTATATAATACCTATCAGCTTCAAATTATTTATCCATTTATAACAATAGTAGCTCCCTAAGGGGTTGGGAACTGGACCCCACGTTTGGAGTTTTTGTTTTTACTTATCTTGTTCCAAGCCGCGTAAATGACACAATAAACACATAAATATGTTGCCAATAGCATAACTAGTGTAAGTGAAATACTGCTCTAAATGGCGGCAAATGAAGTGCCTCTTAGAACTGACCACCCCTACGAAGGTCTACAAGGTCAAGGCAACCGTCCCTATGCCATCTTCAGGCAGCTGCCCACAATATTGAAAAACATTTTCAATTTTGAGTAATTTTATTGTTTTTTTATACTAAAAAAATAGAGTTAGTGCTCGTCCATTATTTATGTAAAATACCACTTTCTAGACCCCTCAACCCAGTCAACAAGTGTCAAAATTTCGGCGACCCCCTAACAAAATTACACCATCCACCCCCCCCATCCTAAACAAATACAACTTTAAAAAAAAATTAATAATAAAATCCCCCTTCCCATATAGAACATAGAATAATGACTTCAATCTCGCCTTGTTACTGTAATAATGGAAATCTAATAAGACTAATATAAAAAAAAATCAACGATTTTCTAAATAACGAGTTTTTAACGAAAACTGGAACCCGTCTCCAGCCCTTAAATGTTATATAAAAGTATACAGCACTTCAATGAGTTTTGTTTGTGCAGTATTGACTATCCGGTCGCAATTATGCGCCACCACCACGCCGCATGGATATATAATATCTAATCAATAGCTACTACACTACCCGCAGCGCCGTAGCTACTTTTGTGGCGCCCTGCCCGAGTATTTTTGGCGCCCTTCCTCCCACCCCCGTTGTTCTGAAAAGTGTGAAACCCTTAACAATACACTCTTAACTACAAATTTCATGTTTACTTAGTTTAGTTAGTTATGTCTGTGGTGTTCTCTTTAGGAATAAGTCTGGAACATAAATTTTTTTAAAAATTGCCATGATTTTATTCCAGCATTTTGCATACTCTAAATGACAGCGTCATAGCTGTAGTGATATTAGTTATTCCTCGTTCTTGTAGTAGCTAGTTGACTTAGTCATTGACAATCTTGAACAACATCTCATCATCAATGAAAAATAAACGTTCTAAATTGGCGCTCCAGACCCATGGGCGTATGCAAGTGGGGCAAGGTCGTGCGTGTGTGTGGTCGTGTGTGGTTGTCGCGTGTGTGTGGTCATGTGTGTGGTCTTGTGTGTGTGGTCGTGTTGTGGTCGTGGCGTGTGTGGTCGTGTGTAGTGAGGTATGGTCATGTGGGTGTGGTCGTGTGTGTGGTCGTGGTCATGTGGGTGTGGTCGTGTGTGTGGTCGTAGTCATGTGCGTGTGTGGTCGTGTGTGTGAGATGTCGTGGTCGTGTGTGTGCATGGGCGTATTTAAGGAGGGGGGCAGCAAGCACTTGCCCACCCCCTACAAATTTTCCCAGGGGGAGGGGGCACAAAAACACGTTTTTTTAAAAATTTAACTGACAATGCCATACAGGTTTATTTTCTCAATTAAATCCAAGTTAAGTATAACATTAATTATTTATATTGGACATAAATAAAACATTTGAAAATTCAAACATTTTGACTACAGAAGCATGTTCCGATTTTAATATCTTTTTTGTTTAATTTGGCCTTCTTGTATCTTGATTTGGCATTCTATAGTGTTTTTGGCATTCATGTTTTTTTTAAAATCTGACAATCTTGTTAGTTGATTATCGTCTGCCACTGGTTTAATTTTTAAATTGCTTGATTTGTCCTTCGAATATGTTTTTGGCATTCAGATTTTTTTAATCTGGCAACTCTTGTTAGTTTATAATCGTCTGCCACTGAGTGAATTTTTAAATTTATCGTAAATTAATTAAGACATTCAAAAATAAAATTAATATGAAAAGATGGATATCAGAAAATATGTTTACGATTCCGAAAAGCCGTTATTAGAAGATTTTAGGGCGTCTGCAGCATCTGAATTATCATATGCATTGAGGACAACAGTACAAGTTCAACAGCCAGACACAACTGAAGAAACTATTTCTAATTTGATTGTCGCTGTCACTTCTTCATTTCCTAAATTGGATATTGGAAGGTATGTCTTGACATACGACCTTTCAAATGAGTTGAAATTGCTGCTGATCCATGACTGTTGGACCCCTGATAAAAATATGATTTTAGAGCTGACAGAGGTGGAAACAAAGGTTTTAGATATGCTTGGTGATTAAACTATTAATCGTGGGTTGTATACTTGCAAATGTTAAAAGGTGGCTTTTGCAAATTGTGCGTGTTGTTTTCGCAAAAAGTAATTCCAGGAGTTCAGGGAGCATTTGTCATCAAACCATGCACAAAATTTAAAGATTTCAGAAAAGATGCACGTAGCCACATGCAAAGCACATGGCACAAAGACTCTTATTAAGGATTCAAGCTATTTTGTTGCACTATTGGTAGCCAAAGCAGTTTCTATAGATGAGCAGTTGAACTCATCATTTAGAAGACAAATTCAAGAAAATTGCAACAAACTGGGTCCCTCCATTTCTACAATCTTTTTTTTTTTGCGGCATGCATGATTTGGCACTTCGTGGAAAAGAATCACATTCTGGTAATTTTTACGACCTGTTAGAGTTTCGTGTTGAATCTGGAGATGAAGTTCTAGGTAATCATTTGTCAATTGGTTCTTGTAGTGCTAAGTATATCTCGGCAACCAGTGCCGCCGAGAAAGCAAATGCCCAGGGGCCCGGCGAGTTTTAGGGGCCCGGACTGAGCTGGCCAATCAACTTTTGAAAATATTATTATCAGCATGGGAGGCCGTGACAGCCCTGCCCAGGGGCCCGAAATTTCTGTCGGTGGGCCTGTCGGAAACTACACAAAACACTATGATCGAAATGTGGGTCTTCTTGCGAAGACATTGTTCGTAAAGCAAATAATTCAGTTGCAATTTTTATACTTGCCGACGAGACAATATAATTTCAGGCATTGAGCAGATGTCATTGGTGTTAGATTTGTCAAAGAACACCATAATTATAAATTCATTAGAATTTTGGATTAGATACAGTACCGTAGCGTGAAAATTCTACAGCAGGGGCCAAGTAGTAGCAGGGGGGCAGGAAATAAATTTTACTAAGTAGAGCAAACAAGCAGAGGGGGCCAGACAAAACGCAGGAGGGCCAGGCCCCTGCCCCGCACGCTACGGGCCTGACTAGATATGACAAATATTGTCAAGGATAAGACGGATGTTCTACATTGGCAAGTCAAGAAGGAGCAGTCCGCAATAATTCGAAAAAGACCCAAAGCAGAATTGTTCATTGCAGTTCACATAAATTAAATCTTGTCGTGAACGATTTAAACAATGTGAATGCTGTACGAAACAATAGGAAAAATTAAGTCAATTATAGTGTTTTTCTGAGAAATTATTCAGCGAAAAAACTAATTCCAAATGTTCCTTTGCTATGTGAAACTAGATGGACACACCACACACGCACCCACACACACGATCACACACATGACCACGACATCACACACATACGAGAACAACACACGACCAGCACACGCACACAACCACACACCCGACAACACACACACGACCACACACACACACGACAACACACACGACCACAAACACGACAACAAACACACGACCACACACGACCACACACACACGACCACACAAATGACCACACACACACGACCACACACGCAACACGACCACAACCACACACACGACCACACACACGACCACACACGCAAATTATCACGTTCACCACACACGACCACACTCGACCACACACACACGACCACACACACACACGACCACACACGACCAATCACGCACACGACCACATAACACACGACCGCCACACACACGACCACACACATGCACACACACACGACCACACATGCACACGACCACACACACGACCACACACGCACACGACGACAACCTCACACACGACCACACACACACGACCACAACCACACACACGACCACACACGACCACAACCACACACACGACCACACATGACCACAACCACACACACGACCACACACATGCACACGACTACACACACATGCACACGACCACACGCACATGACCACAACCACTCACACGATGGCTATGATTAGTAATCATTGATTACTAGTAGTGATTGAATTTATGTAGATTACTTTAAAATAAGGTATTAAAATCTCTATTGTTTTTCTGCAAACAAATTTTCCGAATTGTATGAACAGTACAACTGTGATATTTTGATTTTATTAAAAAAATCTTATAAATATACAAATAATGGTAATCACGTGCTAGCATAGATCACATCTGAAAATGTTGTAGGTCTACTATTGATGCAAGGGAAGTAGCCTATATATTAGTGCCGTTTTTCATAGGTTATAGGTTATATTCCTTACTTAGTTATGAGAATTTTTATTTTGTTAAAAACAAAAAATAATTTATCAAATGCAAAATTAATTATTGAATCATGCATTGTCATTGAGCAAGAACATGCATGCAAAATTTCAAGCACATGTATCACTAGAAAGTGCCTAAAATCGATTAAAAATTTTTTTTTCCCAAATAAATAAACAAATAAATAAATAAACAGAATGTTTGAGTTAAGAACACGGTTAGAATAATTGTTCAAAGGGAGTTAATTTATATATACCAGAACATAGTATAAAAATCATATAAAATATGTCATAATAACATTTAGACAATCCATTTATTTCATTGATCGGAAAAAATAATTTGGGCCGCTATTTGTAGCTCTCCACATCTGTATGTGAAACTTTGTAATCCACTAATGGGATGGTTTATGGTGCCCTTCTTTCATCCCCGATAGTGCAGTGGCAATGGAGACATCATAGGAGATAGCTGGAGTTTATACCATCTCCTGAAATATCTATTGTCCTCGTAGAAAACGAACCAGGGATGCTCAGGTAATCAGTAGATCGCTTGACCACAAGACTATCCCTCCCTGCGAAAACTTCTAATGGACACTACCATTTGTTAAAGCTGATATTATTTGAAAAAAAAATAAAGTTTTATTAGTCGCGAAAATTTTTGTCAAAGGTGGGTAGGTGTCTGATTAAGGCATATGGCGTAAATATTTAGCATATAAAAATAAAGTCAGCATACGGAAAGAGCATTTTGGTTTTGTATTAATTTCATCCATTCCCTCTGCACCCGTTATATTTATGTCATTCCCTCTGCACCTATGCTATTTATGCCATTCCCTCTGCACTCAAGTTATATTTATGCATTAAATTAAAAAATGGAAAAATCTTGTTTGTGAATATCTTGTAAAAGGTCCATTCATCTTTGAACTTAAATAAAAGTGAAAAATGTAACAACTTCGATTTCTAACTATTTTCAGAACGGATATTTGGATTCAATACCTAAGTATTTAGATCAAACTTTGTCTGCGGCTAAAATGTAAACAATCGACCTTGTAAGGATGAGACGGATCAAACCATTTTATAAGAATTTGTGTTAGGACTTAAAAACTAGAAAGTTTTTGTTATTCCGAGCGTTTTGCCAACAAACCGAATAAGTTTGCATTCTGAGGCTTTTTGTACCTAGTTACGGCAATATTAATATGACAAATCCAATACGTGGAGTTCCTGCACAGATCCATACATCTTTGAAGTTTTACAAAGAAATTCTGGTGTTTCCTCGTATTTAAATAAGCACATCCTCTACGGTGGCAAAGTTGCTTTACACACAAACAACAGATGACGCCCCTGGTAAAATCGATGTGTAAAATATCCAGTGTTTGTGTGGATCTGGAAACTGATCTATCCATTTGATATTCCTTCCCTAGTGATCTTAAAGTTATCGCTTGACTAAGTTCTGTAGATGCTGTCCCTTTTTTTACAGGGGCCCGGACTGAGCTCGCCAATCAACTTTGAGAAAATTAGTATCAGCAATAAAAAGTGTGCAATTTATTTTTTTTAAACTTAACTGAACTTAATTACAATCAGATTAAACTTCAGGCATTTAAAGATTGCCGTAATTAGTTTTATTTTATTATTTTCATATGGCATTTTCCATATGTTTTATATTGTATAATAATATTACCATTCAGTACTACCTTCTGCTTAAAAAAGCATCATTTTTGAACGAGTCACACGACTAGAGAGTAAGTAACTTACATCAAACTCTGTTTGAACCTTCGTCTTGCTAATATAAAATTAAATAACTTACTCGTGCTTAAATTACACACACATTTGAAAACATTTTTTATATTTTACTACATTATATAATGAGAAAAGTGACGGTAAAAATGTTTTATAAAGTGGCGAGATTCAGAAAGAAGATTTCTTTGAAAGAATATAGTCTCAGATTGATAAAGAAATTGCATAAACGTGAAATACTGGAGAGAATTGCTCAAACGAATTTTAGCAGTGGTTTTATTCTTGGGTGAAAGAGGACTTGCTTTCAGAGGTGCTTCCAACAAAATTGATGACCATGATAATGACATTTTTTTGGAATTATAGAACTGTTAGCTCAGTTCTGATCCTTTTTTTTTTTACAAGAGCATGTTTCTAAAAATCAAAAAACTCAAAAACTAGGACAACGCCTTCAGGTACATTATCTATCTGCAGATTATCAAAATGACTTTATCGAAGCATGTAGCTCAAAAAGCTGTTCAAGAAATCCTGGCAGAGAGAGAAAGATCAAAGTATTTTTCAATTATGGTAGATGCTACGCCAGATAGTTCCCATACAGAACAAAATTTCGAGATATGTACTAAACTGCAATTCAACATTTATTGTCAAATAACGTTTTCTTGCATTTGTTGATCATAACAAAAAACTGGCCATGATATTGCAGATATGATCAAATATGAACTGTAGAAAAACAAAATTTCTTTAGATGATTGTCGAGGTCAAGGATACGACAACGGATCAAATATGGCAGGAACGTTTAAAGGAGCACAAGCAATCATTGTACAATCATATCCTCGAGCGAAATTTTCAAATTTTGGCGCGCATAGTTTAAATTTGTGCGGTTTGCTTGCTGTACTGCAGAATGTTTTAATGACGTTACAACTTTTTTTCGAATAGTTCAAAAATTGTATAATTTCTCGCGTACAGTTCTCAACGATGTGAATTTCTACAAAGATTAACTGGATGCTCACAGCATAATATATCTCAAACTAGATTGTCGGTACGTGTGGAAAGTGTGAAACCTATTGCAAAGCACCTGCCAATTATCAAACACGCAATTATTAAATGTAAAGGATTAAATTTGTCGTCAGAAAGTAAACTTAATTCAAGGGATTGAGCATTATATGAGATCATTTGAGTGAGTTTTAAGGGCTACAATATGCCTCAAAATCTTAGTTGCTATAAACAAGAAACAAAGTTATTCAAGCCAGAGAACCCACACTTGATGTAGAAGTAGAAAACATTGACAGTCTGCTTGGAGAGCTGAAGGATCTACGTGATAGATGGGATCTATTGCTAGCAGAAGCCAAAATAACGGCAGCAGCTATGTCGTCTGACTTGCCATGTGAAACAGAACTTCCAGAAAACGTCAAAAACGACGAAAACTCACGATGAAAGTCAACACATGCCAGAAGAGAGTGCACATGAAGTGGATGATGATTTAAAGTAAAAGTGTTCATAAACCTATTTTACAGTGTTATATCTGGTTTACCAGAGCATTTTCAATTAGCAAGGTATATTAACATTTTTTTCAATTTTCTGTGGTTGTTTCCAGAAATCGAGAAAACTGATTTGAAAAGAAATGTTCTAATTTCTGCAAAGAATACGACAATATGTAAGCAGTGAATTAATTGGAGAAGTAAAACATCGAAAGTCAATTTATTCAGATAGCATACAAAGTGAAAACTGCACTGCAACGCATAACCATTATCCGAGAGCCTTGGTTCTATCTCTGGCTAGAACCACGGATCTTCTCGGGTCTGGCGACTTTTCTCACTGCTCCCATAGTGCTTCCGTTGCTAGTGCTTAACGGCCATGGTGGAGATGAAAGAAGAGTACCCATAGTATCGCTAAGCCACATTTAAACGAAATTTTCTCATGAAATTTAACTTAAATTCATTCAGTACAGAACACATATATCTATGCATGTAGATGCGTTGCCGCCATCTTGTGTGACAGACGCAGACAGAGCAGGAATTGATTTTTATTTGTATTATAGATCCAGTATGAAAGTGAATTACAGAATATTACAATTTTGATCGAACAAGAGAAATGAAAAGTCATTTAAAATGGTCTAAAAATTCTTTCATTTTGTTCCATTTATTCACCTAGCGGCATACTGCTAGCAATTTATACATGAAGAGAAAATATTATTGGATTTGTTGAAACTTAAAATTTATCTCGTATAAGTAATACATGCTGTAGACATAACAATATGTAACAAAATTTAGCAAATTTATGTTTCGATGCATTTTTCAGTGTTTCTTAATGGAATCGGATGTGCTGGGTTAAAAATGAAATCCATTTTATTATATCATCAACGGTTCAGACTCAAGACACAAAAATTCAAATAAAAGTTTTGTTAAAACACATTGAATTCACGTAATTGTTTAGTGCTAGTACTTAGACTATTGCACAATGCAAATACAAAATAATTTTTTTACAAATTAACAAACATTTGAATCAATTATTAAGAATTCAGTACATATTTTATTATGACAAAACTAGGAAAAAACAAAAAAGAGTACATTTGAACGTTTCTGTTCTGTAAAGGAATCATCATCTCTAACCAAACCCCAGATTATTCACCAACATCCCAGCATATGCCTACATAAATGAGAAATTAATTAAAGGTACTAAATAGAGTGCTCCAGATTTAGTTTAAAAATTACACCCAACATACTTTGACATATCTTGAAGTAGATCAAACACTTCAGGTACTTCAATGTACAGTACCACCACTCTTGATGTCCATCTCTAGTGTTTGTGTGACATTTCAACGTTACATATACAACAGATAATACTTTTTTTAAACATCGAAATGGTATTGCTACAAAAATAGTTAAAAATTAAAAAAAATTGATTGAACAGTCAGTTTTTCTTCCATTTTACAGAAGTACTGTAAACAAAATTAAAGTTCAATATGTAAGCAGCTCACAATACGTTATGTACTTATCTAGCACTATGATTTGCAGCAGATATGTGTGCCTGTAACACCATTTATAGGGCAGTCATTGTCCTCACCTTCTCCCACAAGTTTGACACCTATAGATCACCACTCACCAATTTTTATTTTTATTTCACCAACCAGACCTTATCATGCACACATGAGATAACCGTAAAGTGTTGTTTTGATTTTGTAAAGCATTCTGAAAAAATATGACGAAAGATCATAGATGTAGTTTTGTACCCACCGAAGGGCCACAATGGGTTCTTTAATTTGCCGATCAGTGGAGTGTAGGCCTATATAATACTTGTTATAATGAACTCACATAAACTAAATGTAAAGTTATCGATATAAATAAACGTATAGTGTACTGCGTGTCAGATCAAACCGCTCAACGGTCCGTATTTAAACCGAGGGCCGTAGATTGCCCATGTCTAGAGGCTGAAAATTATTTTCAAGATTACTAATTCGGCGCCCCCTCGAGCTCGGCACCCGGTGTGGCCGCACAAGTCGCACTACCCTTTCTATGCTACTGACTATATGGCATAGTAATCACTGATCAGTATTTATTCCGCAATAACATTAATGCTTATTGTAACAATAGCTTTAGATAGATCCATACAATTTTAGAACCACTGGTTCAGTTGGTTAGTTAACATTGAAAACTCATGGGTCCAGGACACAGTCATATGTTTTGATAACTAGAATTCCAGCGATATCTTTGTTTAGGGTAGAATTAGGTTGTCATCACAGGTCTATGACCACCAGAGGTAGGTGACGATAGATGTAATTAGGCAGACAAAGGAATACTAGCCCATAGTGAGTTTTTAGCCGCACCAATCCCTAGGCTGGAATAAGAGTCATTAATATGTAGATGAGTTAGAAAGGGTGTTAGGGAACCAATCAGAAGTTCTGGGCGTTTGGGGCACGTAATAATTCACAATCACATAAATATGTGAGGTAACTGAAATTTCGTCAGACCTACGAGATACAGACCGACAGATCGACAGACTGACGATAGAGACATCAGGACACCAGTTGTAGAGATAATTAGAGGAGAAGTTAGTGGAGAAATAATAGAGGCACAAGCTATCAAGTTATTGAGTTTTACAGTACACAGTCAAAGTCTATTTTATTGAAATACCTCTGTATAATCCTTTCGGGGACACGGGATACTAAGTGTCAAAGTATTGCCAGATAATTCCTTCGGGAACCTGGAATACTACGTGTTATATTGTGTACGAAGCATTTTGTGAATACTGCTGCAACAAGTTCAGATTACATATGTTTTCTTATTATCTAATAAATATAATTGAATCGTGGAACTTTGCCTCATTGATTGGTGTGTTGTTTGAGAGTGCAACGAGACTGAACGCTACTTAAAATTATAAACCAGTTATGATATCGGCAGCTACATAAAACCAGTATAGTTATCTGAAGCAGCAGTGAGGAACCTACAGTGTTACCTTGGAGAAGCATTACATCAACATAACATTATATACAAAAATATAGTGTTACACTTATAAATAATGAAAAATAAAAAAAAAATCTTGAATATAGTTACTGTAATAAAAAGGGTTTATAACTAAATGTAAGGCAGTTAATTATAATGTAAAGATCTACGGTCTTTGGCAGTATCGGAAATGATCGAATGTCATTGTATCTTTCCAAATCTTAATCCAGATACGTATGCTTGATTATTATTTCTTTCCTATTTAGTTTAGGGGCTGTCCATTATTTATGTCAACAAATTTTTGGCGATTTTCACCCCCCCCCCTTGTCAACAACTTGTCAAACTTCCAGAGACCCCCCTATAAAATTACGTCAACATTTGATTACCCCCCCCTCCCCCCCACTAAAAAAGGTGGCTTCCAAAATGTTATTAGGGCAAAATTAGTAGGAATATAGTTAGTTTAATTAAAATATTGTATGTTAAGCGAATGTGTAACACAGGACTACAAACGCTGCTTAATTTTCCTTTATTTAAGTAATTATATTAAATTTTAAAAAAGTAACATTGTTGACGTCAACTTTTCTTGACCTCCCCCCCCTCCCCCTTGTCAACAATTGTCAAAAATTTTCTGACCCCCCCTCCCCCTTATTTTGTTGACGTAATTAATTGACAGCCCCTTAGTCTGTCTCCGAAGGGGGATTCAAATTACACTGAATGTGCATTGACAAATCAAATTGACATTTACAAAAGTCGCCATATTTGTGTTAGTATGATATTGTGTATCATTTGTGTTAGTGTGATATTGTAGGGTGTGCATTTTTTCAAGTCAATAAAAGATAACTTTTTAAATAGTTATGCTTACTGTAAGATATGCTACATCTTGTCTTGTGACACATATTAAATGGACACTCCATGTGGCCGGGGCGAGTTCATTGTTGGTTTAAAGCTTGTTACCTAAAAAAAAATGACCTAATTTTGCAAACAAACACCAAGGAGAATTCCCTAGTCTGATAAACGAGGCCCGATTTTCTTCATGACCTAGGGCTATGGCCTAATGGTTACGGCCAAGGTTACGGCGACACTGCATGTAGTACATACATCTCCACCACAGTGAGAAACATAGGCCTATATAACTTTCAAAATTACAAAACGAGGCGTTCAAAGTTTACGGCCAATGTTTGCTGACCGGTCACACATTGGCCAGGGACACTGGCCATTGTCTGACATTAGTCGCTTAATGCGAATATTGGCTGGATGCTGCCAGCCAATGTCACAATGACGATGCGAACAGTATCGAATGAACGAAATAACATCAATTACGAACATTATGAGTATGGGAAAACATTAAAGATAAATTTATTGCTAACAGATTGACCATTAGGCGAGGCCGACTTCTTTCATTAGATTTTAACAGGTTTAGTTGAGATTTGTAGATCTTTTGTAAAAAAGGAAAAAAATGTCATAAACCAATTTTTTTAGCGTTTTTTAAACATTTTTTTTCTGTCCACATTGATGACATAAACAGGCGAACTATTTTAAATAGTGGCAGAAGGCCGATCCAAGCTGTATAATCTGTTAACAATAAATGGAAACCCACTCAAACACAACAGTGTCACCTTTGCTATAATCTTATATAATCTTATGTGAGACATTGGCCAATATCGCTGACCAGTTGATATCTGAATGACAAACATTATCAGTTTATTAGAACCACAATACTTTGTAGCTTTACCCAATCACTGCTTTTCTTCACTTTACTTTAAGGATCTTGATATTGATTTTTTGGTTTAAGATAACATTTTTATGTGACTTTCCTACTGACATTTTATATCAGCCTTAAAATGAATTATTTATTGTGATGTCAGTCTTTACGATATGTACTTCAAATGGTTTAGTCAAGACAGACTAAGGGAATAAATAGTTTATACTCTGTGATTGTCATTGCCGATTGTTGGTAAAATTGTCAAAAAGTAAGAAAACGTAAAGTTTAAAAAGTCAATGGGAAAGAAATGTCAACAGCAAAGAAAAAAAAATAATAATTAAAAAAAGGTTGACTAAAGTTGGGTGGACATTATATACATGTACATTTATTTTTTACTTTTTCATCATTTTTTTTTCCACCCACGTTTTTTTTTTTACTGTTGACGTTTTTACTTTTTGACATTTTTATCGCACATTGAATTGGTCGTTGGTAGTCTTGCCTTCTATCATACGCTATTTCTATGGGACTATTAGAAATTATTCTTCATTAAACATTTCACACTGTATCCTCAATCGAAAGGATAATCACATAGCATATGATAACATCGTTACATCTAGGACTATAGGGGCACAACCCACAGATTACAACATCAAATGAGGCATATTGTTGTAAACTTCAACATAAACAGTCGGTGATGGTAGATATCTACAAAGGGAGCAACATAAACTGTCAGTGATGGTATATATCTGTTACCGCAATGTGTGGAATCCGGCATTCTATAGAATGCCTAAGCAATGTATAGAATGCCTGAATTTTTCAGGTAAAGTATGAAATAATTGCTACTTCATACATTGCCTAGTATGTAACTGGCCTACATCCGCCATTTTTACCGCCACTGATGTTGGCGGTGGAGCTTGGGTCGTTGTTTGATTATGGCGATCGAAGCTCGTGAGTGTTGACGTGTAATGTTCTTGTATTTGGGTGATAGTTCTTTCAATATTCTGTACCGTCCTCCATGACCAGTAGCCAAATGGGCCTTATGAAGTACGTCAAATAACTCGGAGTCCGCGACGTAAAACTGAATGGCACTCACACCTTCTTTAACAGGGTAGATCAACTTACTCTTATTTTCCACCATCATGACATCATAGTATTTCACCAGCCAATAGTCCCGTGGTTCTTTCTTAATGGTCGCATTAGCCTTTTTCACATCGTCCACTAATTTTTGGTAACTAGTTTTGGTTAAAAAAATGCAGTTTTTAGCAGCAGTGGCTCTTACGTTAGATAATTCATCGTAGAACTATCGTTGCATGTCAACATGGCGTGATTCCTGTCAGGTCCGTAGCGTGCGGGGGGGGGGCAGGGGGCCGGGCGTTTTGTCTGGCCTCCCTGCTTATCTGTTCTACTTAGTAAAATGTATTACCTGGCCCCCCTGCTATTGCATGGCCCCTGCTATAGAATGCCTGGCCCCTGCTGTAGAATTTTCACGCTACGGGGCTGATTCCTGTCCTGGCACTACATTCCCTTTCGACATGGTCACACAGTAATCCGAGGGGAAACGTTACGGGGTAACGTCTGTGGAATCTCAGCCGGATAAATTACAGTGACGTCGTGAAAAGAATTATGGTGTATGTGCAAGACGAAATGCCAAACTATGAGGTTCTTTGTGTGAAAAAGAAAATTAAGTGCAATTCGAAATGCCATTCTAGTCTTCCCTTTTCTGCAACAAGTAGCTCATTCCAGTTGTGTTCTGCTTGTTTACACTAGAATAAACATCTTCTTCTTATTATTTATTAATTCTTCACTAATTCGTGAAATATGAATATGTAATGCCAAAATATGAAGTGTTTTGTGTGAAAGAAGAAAATTCAGTATAATTCTAAGTGCCAATCCAGTCTTAGCTCTGCTGTCGTTGTTTTTCCGGTACGAACATCATAGGCTTTATTTTCCATTTGTTCCATATTAAAATACGCAATTTTTAATAAAGGCTTTTATTGTTCTTTTCTAACACTTTGCCTAAACGATACTAGTCATTCTATACAATACCTAGGCATTGTGTAGAATGTCTAGGAAAAGTATGCAAAATTTACAAAAAAAAATGATATTTATACTTTGCCTAAAACAATCAGGCATTCTATACATTGCCTAGGCATTCTATTGTATATACTGAATAGATGCCTTGTATATACTGAATACATGCATTGTATATACTGAATACATGCATTGTATATACTGAATACATGCATTGTATATACTGAATACATGCATTGTATATACTGAATACATGTATTGTATATACTGAATACATGCATTGTATATACTGAATACATGGATTGTATATACTGAATACATGCATTAACTGTCGTCTTGTGGTGCGTGGATTGAAAATAAACCAAGTAAGCATTAAAATGAATCACACTGCAGGTGTTCTATGAATAAAACATTTGAAACACAAGAGTAGATGAATAAGGGAGTAGGCGAGTAAATAAACACATTCTCAAACATAATATGCTTTGGCTGTGAACTTGATCTGCATGCAAGTCATCTCACCCTACCTTTCTCTTCCGTGATACCTACACCCGGCCAACGTGGGGATCAAAATAAAGGGAACCAAAAATGGTTCCATTATCATAGGAACTTACATAATAATCATTGAATTTCTTAGTATCTACCAATCCTTGGGATGGGAAGGGGAGGGGGCTTTCTTACTACTGCTAGTCATTGGCATTTATCGGTCAGTACATTCCTGGCATGGACTTTATATGAACATCTTAATATAAAAAGAACATGTCTAATTTACATAGCTTGTCTTCCTTACTTTGAAGAAAACTTCATTTTTATTGATAACTGGCTGTCTTAAAATACAAAGTATAACTGGCTGTCTTAAAATACAAAGTATAACTGGCTGTCTTAAAATACTAAGTATAACTGGCTGTCTTAAAATACAAAGTATAACTGGCTGTCTTAAAATACAAAGTATAACTGGCTGTCTTAAAATACTAAGTATAACTGGCGGTCTTAAAATACAAAGTTTAACTGGCTGTCTTAAAATACAAAGTTTAGCCAGTGGCGTGACTATGGTTGGTGTCACCGGGTGCGGAAAATTCAGGATGTACCCCCCCTCTTTTTTTCAAAACGTCGATTATGAGCAGTGGCGCAACCAGCAAAAAATACTGGGGGGGGGGGGGGGAGGGCTCACATTTTGAAAAAAGACGAAATCCCGCCGCAGTCGAACATTTTTTTAAACTCTTCGAATCAAAACTAAAAATTATAATTAATAAAGAATTAAGGATAGAACAGATTATTATTATTATGAGTTTGACAGTCTTTTTGTAACTTTAATTATGTATTGATGATACAAAAGAAAGACTGCTGGGTCCCTCCGATTTGGCCTGCCCTCCCCTGGTTGCGCCACTGATTATGAGCAATGGTACCTATTTCGAATTTTCCTGCACTAGACCTTAGAGAATTTACTTTAAAATAATTAAGCGATACAAATGATAGTCTAACTGACTGTATTTCAGAAAGATGTATAGGCCTATTACTTTCATTAAACTGTATTTGTAAACCACGTCTAAGATTTCATGAAACCAAGTGAATACTGTAGACTACATGCATCAATTTAGCGCGTTTACAAATAACTACAGATTGATTAGAGCAGCTTTAAATTGTATTCATATATCTATGCCCCAGAAGCTCAGTATGGCGGCACCCTAAGCTACTGCTCTGGATGGTGGTACCCCGTGCTACTGCTCCTCATGGTGGTAACCTGTTCTACTGCTCTGCATGGTGGTACCTGTGCTACTGCTCTGTATGTTGGCACCTTGTGCTAATGCTCTGTATGCTGGCACCCAGTGCACACGCTCTGCATGGTGAACAATAAAAAAAAGTCAACAGTGTAAATAGGATAAATGTTAAGAGCAGATGAAAATAAATGAGCAAAAATATATCATCCTGATCCAGATTTGAAAAGAGGTTATGCCATTATTCTGGTTATATGGTGACCATGTGTAATAATATTAGTTTTCATATTTGTTTACTATAATAAACAATAAAGACTAACTAATGACAATAAGAATGATATTTTATTGCGAACCTTTTAATAGCTAAAAATGCACTTTTAATATTGTAAAATATTTAACATTTCATTTCTTTTTCAAATATATGCTTTCAAAACATATAAGATATTTATCGCCCAAGGTGGCCGAGGAGTTACCAGTAGTTCCGGACTGTTGGTGATAACTCACATCATACCTAGGGGAACACTAATTCAGCAACTATCTTAGTGAAATAACACTTTGATGTCTTTAATCGGCGATGAGCAACCTTGAATTGATATTTGACAATAACTAATGACGGATATAAAGTGTTGTTGAAACAATGGATAGAATTTACAATGAAATAATTTCGTCAAAGTTGGGGAAATTCATACTTTCATAAACATTTGTGATGGGTGGGACAAATACGAGTTGTAAGCTACATATATCGAATATATTATACACTGCATAAAATACTGAAAAACAGACAGATCTCCAGAAAAATTAAAAAAACCATATACAAGACAATGATCCGGCCAGCAGTAACATATGGTAGCGAAACATGGACCATCAGCAAACAAGCAGAAAATATGCTAAACACTTGGGAAAGGAAAATATTTAGGAAAATATATGGGCCAGTAAAGGACAATAACGAGTGGAGAAGTAGAACCAATTCAGAGCTGTACGAACTGTACGAAGAACCAAATATAACAGCTGAAATTAAAATGAATAGATTAAGGTGGGTAGGGCACATAGAAAGAATGGAAAACAACAGAGGTCCAAAAACGATTTATAAGACAACACCTACTGAGAAAAGGCCTAAAGGCAGGCCAAGAAGCAGATGGTTGGAGGAAGTGGAGAAAGACCTTAAAGCCATAGGAGTGAGAGAGTGGAGGAAGAAGACCCTGGATCGGGAAAAGTGGAGAAGTGTAGTATGGCAGGCCAGGGCCCTAAATGGGCTGTAGAGCCAAAGGAAGAAGAAGAAGCTACATATATCATATCATTAAAGATTGATGTGTTTCGGGAAGATGTAATCATATTGACTTTAAACTTTTTGTATGTAGGTGTACTGATATTTTCATTTAGTTAACAAGGATATGTCAAACCATGAAATTAAACTACGCAATTGTGGACAAATGTATTAAAGTTTGTTTTTATATCAGGCCTACGAGTCTTATGAGATTATCCACGAAAAGAGCATTTACATTAGCTTGCCCTCAGGATTATGAACAAGAAGAAAGCTGGGACACCACCAATCAACTGATAACAACATACACTTCAACCGTGTTGTCCGCAGTGAACATTAGATAATACCTATCTTCAGACAAATAGCCACGGGTCAAAACAAATATACAAGCAGTTTGATATCCCCAAGTGCGAACCAAGCGCATGTGTCTGTATCAACTAATAGAAATCACCATTCACATTCTAGTGGGCGTTCCCCTAATACAGATGGACTATCTCTGGTCATGGTTGACTTACTTCAAGGAAGTCTATAAAAATTGAACTAGTTTAGGTTGACTTGAGTTACGAGCAGCATTTCAGAGTGTTGTTATCTTCAACTGAACTAAACTATTTCATTCCACCCCTGTTTGTGCTTTTAGTAATTCAATCAACAGTTTTAAAAGAATTTCAACAATTTACGTCTAATGTAAGTTACTTATGTTTTGTTATTACTATTAATTAATTTCATTAATAATTAATAAAATATCTGTTGTAAAAGATTTGCAAAAGAAAATAATGGATATCATTTGCCTATATTATTAAAGGGTTACCTATACTTGGACATAAAATTAATTTAGATCAAAACAGTAAGCCGAATTAAAAGCGTGTAGCAATATGCTCCATAGCGTACAATGCTGTAATGTATGATTTACTATTATTCTGAATTCAATATAAAAATGTGTTTGAACTTTGATACATTCTTTAACAATAATGTCGTTGTACAAGTCGTTTTAAATATTTTAGTACGATTATGTGGTTTCAGAGTTGGCTTATTCAATACACAATACAAAAAAAACTAGCAGTACCATTTTATACGGTAGTATGATACCACGGCAGTAGGATACATACTTTTGATTCCATAGCACATATTGTAGTGCATGTACACAGTTTTTAGCCCTACTTAGCGTCACGCTCTATTTCCTCAATGTGTGTTGACACATATACATAAGCAAAATACCATCTATCTATCTATCTATCTATCTATCTATCTATCTATCTATCTATCTATCTATCTATCTATCTATCTATCTATCTATCTATCTATCTATCTATCTATCTATCTATCTATCTATCTATCTATCTATCTATCTATCTATCTATCTATCTATCTATCTATCTATCTATCTATCTATCTATCTATCTATCTATCTATCTATCTATCTATCTAGGCGTCTGTGTCTAGCTGTTTGTCTAGCTGTCTGTCTATACTTATAGGCATGTGCGTATTCTTCCGGATCCCCCCGGGGCGCCTGCCCCCCCCCCCCCCCATTTAGGAAAAATGTCACAAAGTTGTCACAATAAAACTGAACTAAATTTCCTGAAGGTTTATTACATTGAAGAAATGTACAAATATCAAACATAAAAAAGAATTATATCTGCAAGTATAACTGGTTACATTATTGTAATTTTTAAAATAATGGTTTCACTGTCGAAAAGTTACTATACTAATAAAATAAAGTATAAAATAATTCAGGTCATGGCTTAAGTCCCCGCTATACCTCCCGTGGTACCACCATGACCATTGCACTATCGGCTATGGTGGGGATGAAAGAAGTACACCATAAAAACCGTCCCATTAGTGGTTTAAAGGATCTAAGAGATTTCATCTCATCCTTACAGGGACTTCACACACTGGAAGAGCCAATGCTGTCAAAAAACCCATCTTAATCATGGGGAAAAAATTGGTTCATCTAAAACCTCACAGTCATTGTTTCTGTTTTTCCCCTTTACTACTTTTACATTTCCATATATCATACCAGGTTTCACTCTCCTCGATTGAATTGTCAAATGCGTAATAATCAGCAATAGCACTGGCTTGATTCTTAAAATGCGAGTTTCTAGTTTTGTCATCATAAAGGGATTCAAAACTAAAAGATGTTTATTTTCTATTCAAAAACGAATTTTCAGCGATGATATAATAGAATGAAGGTGGGGTATAAAAACAGTTATTGTAAAATAACCATCATGTAAATCATTTTTTGGATTTTCCCTGTTCATTTGTCTTCCAGCTTGTCGTGGTGGTTGAATGTCGACACCAATGTCATCTACAACACCTTTTTAACTCTAAAAATTTCCTTATAGCCCTCTCAACAATTCTTCAATGTATGTTTTTACTGCCAGTAAAACTAAGTGCACTGACTGCAATTTTTGAGCCACAGCTTCTAGCTTTGATGGATATTTTTGAATAATAACTAAACAAACAACAAATATAGGAATATATCCGAGTGAATTTTTATACAATACTGCAACTGAACGAAGTACAC